>CM042240.1:15558153-15713153 GCA_023566225.1 Romanogobio albipinnatus
TAGCGTGACCTTTCTGACGTGATTGCGCAATCCGTGGCGCAAGATGAGCAATTTAGGTTAAAACGTCTATAAATGTTTTTGTTTCTTTTTTTTAATGGCCGATGGTTTGGCTAGATAAGACCCTATTCCTCGTCTGGGATCGTGCAAAGCATCTGAAGCCTTTCCTTTGAAACTGCATTGATTTGGACCTTCAACCATTGGTTCCCATTGAAGTCCATTGTGTGGAGAAAAATCCTGGAATGTTTTCCTCAAAAAACTTTAATTTCTTTTCGACTGAAGAAAGAAAGACATGAACATCTTGGATGAGATGGGGGTGAGAAAACTATCAGGACATTTTCATTTTGAAGTGAACTAATCCTTTAATTCCAGTGAATTTTCAGCACCATTACTCCAGTCTTCAGTGTCACATGATATTCTAATATGATGATTTGATGCTCAAGAAACATTTATGATTAATATCAGTGTTAAAAACAGTTGTGCTGCTTATTATTTTTATGGAAACAAGGATACATTTTTTTCCCCGGGTTCTATGATGAATAGAAAAAGTGTTTATTTTTTACATAAAAATCTTTCTATAACATAATAAATGTCTTTGCTCTCACTTCCATTGAATTTCTGAATTTCAAACTTTTGAAAGTAAGTATTAATTTGCTTGATATTTTGCACCTTTAGGACAATATTCTGGGTTTCCAGAATTCTTGTCATTTTATTTTTTACAGTATACGGTTATATATATACAGTGAGGAAAATAAGTATTTGAACACCCTGCTATTTTGCAAGTTCTCCCACTTGGAAATCATGGAGGGGTCTGAAATTGTCATCGTAGGTGCATGTCCACTGTGAGAGACATAATCTAAAAAAAAAAAAAATCCAGAAATCACAATATATAATTTTTTTACTATTTATTTGTATGATACAGCTGCAAATAAGTATTTGAACACCTGTCTATCATCTAGAATTCTGACCCTCAAAGACCTGTTAGTCTGCCTTTAAAATGTCCACCTCCACTCCATTTATTATCCTAAATTAGATGCACCTGTTTGAGGTCGTTAGCTGCATAAAGACACCTGTCCACCCCATACAATCAGTAAGTATCCAACTACTAACATGGCCAAGACCAAAGAGTTGTCCAAAGACACTAGAGACAAAATTGTACACCTTCACAAGGCTGGAAAGGGCTACGGGGAAATTGCCAAGCAGCTTGGTGAAAAAAAGTCCACTGTTGGAGCAATCATTAGAAAATGGAAGAAGCTAAACATGACTGTCAATCTCCCTCGGACTGGGGCTCCATGCAAGATCTCACCTCGTGGGGTCTCAATGATCCTAAGAAAGGTGAGAAATCAGTCCAGAACTACACGGGAGGAGCTGGTCAATGACCTGAAAAGAGCTGGGACCACCGTTTCCAAGGTTACTGTTGGTAATACACTAAGACGTCATGGTTTGAAATCATGCATGGCATGGAAGGTTCCCCTGCTTAAACCAGCACATGTCAAGGCCCGTCTTAAGTTTGCCAATGAACATTTGGATGATCCAGAGGAGTCATGGGAGAAAGTCATGTGGTCAGATGAGACCAAAATAGAACTTTTTGGTCATAATTCCACTAAACGTGTTTGGAGGAAGAAGAATGATGAGTACCATCCCAAGAACACCATCCCTACTGTGAAGCATGGGGGTGGTAGCATCATGCTTTGGCTGTGTTTTTCTGCACATGGGACAGGGCGACTGCACTGTATTAAGGAGAGGATGACCGGGGCCATGTATTTGCGAGATTTCGAGGAACAACCTCCTTCCCTCAGTTAGAGCATTGAAGATGGGTCGAGGCTGGGTCTTCCAACATGACAATGACCCAAAGCACACAGCCAGGATAACCAAGGAGTGGCTCTATAAGAAGCATATCAAGGTTCTGGCGTGGCCTAGCCAGTCGCCAGACCTAATCCCAATAGAGAATCTTTGGAGGGAGCTCAAACTCTGTGTTTCTCAGCGACAGGCCAGAAACCTGACTGATCTAGAGAAGATCTGTGTGGAGGAGTGGGCCAAAATCCCTCCTGCAGTGTGTGCAAACCTGGTGAAAAACTACAGGAAACGTTTGACCGCTGTAATTGCAAACGAAGGCTACTGTACCAAATATTAACATTGATTTTCTCAGGTGTTCAAATGATTTCTAAGTGGGAGAACCCAAAATAGCAGGGTGTTCAAATACTTATTTTCTTCACTATTTGAGACACAATAATCTCAGTTACACAGCAGGTGCTGATCCTTCCCAACCAAATTTGACCCTTTTGAATAGGACACTTGACATTGTTTGTGGATTGAGTGTATTTCAGTCAAACATATGTATGGTCTGTTTTCCACAGCCAGTTACATGGAAATCTCTTGCTATCACATTTGCCCTGGGAGGAGGTCTTCTTCTTGGGATGAAATACTTCAAGAGAGAAAAAGAGGAAAGTAAGGATGTGGATTTATGCGTGTGTAAATGATTAACCTAGACCACCTTGTTTTTGCATCCCTGTATTATGCAAATGCTCCACATCATAATGATAGCTTTATAATGAATGTGTTTTTGTTGTAGAGATTGAGAAAGAAAGAACAAAGGCGATGGGAAAACCTGCCCTCGGAGGTCCATTCTCACTTGTCGACCACAACAATAAACCCACAAAGAGTGAAGATTTCCTCGGCCAGTGGCTGCTGATATATTTCGGTTTCACACACTGCCCAGACATCTGTCCTGATGAACTGGAGAAAATGATTGAGGTTGTTGATGAGATTGGTAAGCCATAGTTTAGATTTTTTGTGGTATTTTTTCCAGAGGCCCCTAAGAAATTGGACACTTAAAGGAACACTCCACTGTTTTTGAGAATAGGCTCATTTTCTAACTCTCCTAGAGTTAAACAGTTGAGTTTTACCGTTTTTGAATCCATTCAGCCGATCTCCGGGTCTGGCAGTAGCACTTTTAGCATAGCTTCGCATAGATCATTGAATCTGATTAGCATCTCGCTCAAAAATGACCAAAGAGTTTCTATATTTTGACTCTTCTTTAGTTACACCGACGGAAAATGAAAAGTTGCGATTTTCTAGACCGATATGGCTAGGAACGATACTCTCATTCCTGCGTAATAATCAAGTTGTGCCGTACCATGAGTGCAGCGGCGTACTGATATTACGCAGCGCCTGTAAATAGTCCATGCTCTCTGTTGTCACGTTGGTTATGTTGACAGAAGTTAGCCAATTTTCAGGCGCTGTGCGTAATATCATTGTGCCGCTGCACCCATGGTACGGCAGCAAAGTTCCTTGATTTTAAATAGGAAAAATATTGAAAGTCTTTGGTCATTTTTGAGTGAGATGCTAACGGTCTAATCAGATTCAATGATCTATGCTAAGCTATGCTAAAAGTGCTACCGCCAGACCCAGAGATCGGCTGAATGGATTCAAAAACGGTAAAACTCTATTGTTTATCTCTAGGGGAGTCGGAAAATGAGCCTATTTTCAAAATAAAGGGGAGTGTTCCTTAAAGCTCTATGTAGAATTGAGAAACCCTTGTTATTAGCGACACCGGTGGCCGTTAAGTGAACTGCATGTGAGACCATAGTTTAAACTATAATCCCTTTTCTTTACATGACACATTGATATTACAGTAAAGAGTACAGTGCAGATGCAGTACAATGCAGATACCCGATGGAGCTTGAGAGGTTCTGAAACAAAAGCCACGTTTCCACCGTGATTACCTGGAACAATTTGTACCAGGAACTTTTTTTTACAGGAACTTTTTCCCCCCCAGACCTGCTACTGTCTGCGTTTCCACTGCGGTCTAAAGTACCGTGAAGATTAGGCAAATTAGTCCAGCTAGATATGTATTGGTTTATTAAAGACGTAATTAACAAAATGGCGGAAAAGAGACGAGCACCGATACTAAAGCGTATTCTGAAAGCTGGTAAAGCTAGATTTAAAATAAGACAACGTTGGTTATTATCAGCCATTACGGACATTGACCGTGCGATTGCTAAAAACGAACGCGCGCCATCGGACAGAAAGAGCAAGATTGATATTTACTGAACAGAACAAAAGACTTTTTAAAATGCCGGTTGAAGTAAAATGCTGCGTGAGCTCAACCAATCAGCATGTTCAGCTCCCAAGTCCCACCCCCGAAAGTTCCTGAACTTTGAAAAAGTACTACCTCGCGAGCAGGGCCGTTTGGAGGGGGAAATATTTACCCGGAACTTCATTTAGACCCTGATTCCTGCGGTCGAAACACACCGAGTACCACCCCAAAGTCCCTAGTTCCTGGAGTTCCTGCGGTGGAAACGCGCTAAAGAAACAAAGAAACATACAAAGGTGTGCCAAGCTTGTAGCATCATACTCAAAAAGGCTGTAATTGGTGCCAAAGGCACGTCAACAAAGTATTGAGCAAAGGCTGTGAATACTGTGAATAATTTTTTTTTAAATATACATTTGCAAAGATTTCACACAAACGTCTTTTACTTTGTCATTATGGGGTATTGTTTGTAGAATTTTGAGGAAAATAAATAATGTAATCCATTTTGGAATAAGGCTGTAACAAAACAAAATGTGGAAAAAGTGAAGCGTTGTGAATACATTCCGGATGCACTGTAGCTCTGAATATTGTATACGCATTCATTTCATGTGTCATTGAACAGAGGAGAGGCTCTTGGGAGCTCGTAAACGTCACATTTTTAAGTCATTCACATAAAAATCAGTCTACAGGCTTTCATAGACAACCGAGGAAGTTGTTTTTTAAGTTTGCATACAATCGTTGGAAATGTGCTACCAAAATATTAATGATTAATATTTATTATTAAGAATGATAATTAATATTTAAAGAAAATGGCACACAGAGTTGCGTTTGTTTTAAATGGCACAAAACCCATGTCATCCAACACTACCTCTGTTAAATTTCTGTCACAGATCAAATTAAAACCCTTCCAGACCTAACACCACTTCTCATCACCATTGATCCGGATAGAGACACGCCAGAAGCAATGGCAGCGTATGTCAAAGGTGAGCAGGGATCATCTTTGTTACTCACCATATGCTGTGAAATGATTTCCTCATCATTTGTATTGTTCAATATCTCACATGCAGAGTTTTCCCCAAAGCTGATCGGTCTGACAGGCACAGCTGCCCAGGTTGAGCAAGCGTCCAGAGCCTACAGGGTGTATTTCAGCCAGGGCCCAAAAGATGAAGACAACGACTACATTGTGAGGTTTTGGTTAGCTTAAATAATGTTGTTTGGCTCGTGTAATAACCTCGACACACAAAAATTGGGTTATGTTAAAGGGGTGGTTGATCAGCTTTATTTTTCATGCATTAATTTTCACACAATTTAGCTTTATTCGACACCACTGTGTCCCTTCTGGGAAAAATGGCCGGATAGCTTCCTGGTTCTATGAAGCCCCTCCCTCAGAACTACGCTCAGATTGGTTAGCTGGCCCAGTGAGTTGTGATTCGCTAATGTCACGCCAAGGCTGTAACCGTGTCTTGAACATTGGGGGAGGGGGGCAAATTTTTTTTTTTTATAAAGCGTAAAGAAACAGAAAAGAGAACGAAATTCTAGGTCTAATTCTAGTTGGGAAATAATAATTTTGGGACTATTTGCAAATAATATTTGCATTCATTTGCGTCAAATATATTGTTAGTCTCGAGATTCCTCCCGTTACTGAATAAATATATAGATCCGCTGTAGGGGTGCACCGATCCGATATTAGGATCGGATATCGGCCAAAATAGCTACTGACAAAATAGCTGGATCGGGGATCGGAAAAATTAACAGATCTACAAGCCGATCCAGGTGTTTTTTTTTGTGTTTTTTTTCGTCACAGCAGAACCTACGTCATTCTTCAGCTTCACGTGTGTCGCATGCTAGAAGCAACATGGAGCGAGCCAGAGAGTCAGCTGTGTGGAGGAGATATTTCACGCTTGCCACGCCAACTAGTTCGTCGGCTGTTTGCAATGTCTGCAAAGTAACTTAAATGTTTCGATTGGTATTACTGCAAAGTCAGGGTTTTTCCTGCATTTTACATTTTTTGACGGCCGCCAAAGCCTAATTTGATGAGTTATTGTGATTTACGAGTGATGTAGAACAGATGCTGCGCTTGTGACTGAGTGACAGAGAGACCGATCAGAGAGCTCCTCCCCTGCGCACACTGCCTGGGTCTTCAAAATAATCAGTGTTAGCTCGCTCATATTTCACATATTAATCCAAATCAAAAGGTCGGAAGACCGAAACCATGTTGCACGTGACACATTCGGACAATTCCTTGAATTATCGCTGGGTGTGAATTGCGCTCAAAAAACATTGACTCTTCTCTGACCAGCTGACAAAGCATACTTTCAATAAACGGGAGGCAAACTATATTCAGTTATGAAGTGTTTTCTGTGTGTTGACATCTTTCTCGATGTTCTAACAGACGGGATTCGCACACAGCGCGTCTGCTAATGTCCGATTCGTGACCTAATGACTCCTTTGAACCGAATCATTGAAACGACTGGTTAGAACAACTGATCTGTCCAACACTGAACTCTCCAGTCAGTTTATTAATTTACTCAGAACGCATCTGAAAAGAGAACACAAGTGTGCTTACCCAATTAAGCAAGAGTGGGTAGTAAGAATTATTTTTAATTATCGACAGTATTTCATCTTATTTCTGTTGATAATGTGTAGTAAAATAAATAGGCCTAGCCTACAATCATTTAGACTGGAGTGAGGTGAAACCAGAACAAAGTTGTTATTAGCTAGCTGATAATTTTTATTAAATTGCATATGGCAGAAAATTAGGCTATTTGTTAATTTGTAATGCTACTTTTTAATATTTATATGATTATATACCAAAACAATTATCTGTAGTGTAAAAAATGTTTGGTAACTGTCAGATTACTATTGTATGTTTGACCAATACACTGTTTTTTGTTTCCACTGCTACATTTAATTTATTTAAAATTTTATTTTTATTTGATTACATTCTATTTTAGATTTCAATGCACAATTGTTTTTTAAATAAATAAGAATTCAGCACTTTACATACATCTGTTATTTTGTCTTAGTTAAGTTTAGTTAGTAAAGTATGGTGCCTTTAGTCTCTTCAAGGAAGGTATAAGGTGGAAGATATACAGTTTATTATTAATTCAACAATAGTATCGGATCGGTATCGGGTATCGACAGATACACAAAGCCCAGGCATCGGTATCGGTATCGGGACTGAAAAAGTCAGATCGGTGCACCCCTAATCCGCTGTTAACATTCGAAGTCCTTAGTGGTCTGGTGGTAGAGTTTTTGTAAACCGTGAAGAAGGTTACAGGCTCTAATCCGCCCTCATATTGTTTTTTTTCTTCATTAAAATTAAAGATGTTCAATTATTGTATATTAAGAGCATGGATGCATTTTGTTTTGTGATTTCACCGAAGAATAGAGTCCCCACAATGGCATTAAGTGATAGATTGACACGCTCATCTGTGTGAAGAGCCAAAAGAGAACGTAAACCCTACCTACTTTGGGGGGGGGTGGGCAATTTGGCAATTTCTAATTATTGGGGGGGACTTGTCCCTGCATCACACCCCTTACCATTACAGTTCGTTGCATATGCTCAGATGTATTTTAATAAACAATAGCATCAATATTGCCTCATCAATATGAGCCCGAATCAGACCAAGAGAATTTTAGTGAAGAGGATCAAGAAGAACCTGCACAAGAACAGCTGTTACAGGACGTTCTAGAATGAGTTTTATACACAGTTATTTGTAAATGCCTGAAAGGATTATTTGGATTACAGACTGCGGATCTATAGTGATCGCTACTGACTATAGAGCACTGTTAATTTTGTCTTTATAGAACGAGTGTAGCCAAATATGCGCCATGAGCACATTACGAAGACTAACCCATGGCTTTACTACAGTACAGACCTATGTTTAGCGTGCCTGTAGCCAAACGAGCATGTGGGTAAACACCTATAAAAGCTATAATCAAAGAATAATTTACACTGATCACATGAACGCCAACAAACACCGACATTCAAAGTTCGCTGGTGGGATTAAAAAGAAATTTGTTGCTTGCGTCGGAACAGCTAAAGGCTGTCTACACTGGATGCAAAAAAAAAGGGTGCTATATGGCACTAAAAGTGGTTATTTGGCTCGTAATCATTGGGGAACCACTTTAAGTGCTGTATAGCACCAAAATCTTCAGTGGTGCTTCAGCGGTTCTTTAAAGGTATGCTATATAGCACCGCTACCATATACAGAACCTGTTGAGATATGGTGCTATATAGCACTGCTACCATATACAAAACCTGTTAAGATATGGTGCTATATAGCACCGCTACCATATACAGAACTTGTTGAGATATGGTGCTATATAGCACCGCTACCATATACAGAACCTGTTGAGATATGGTGCAATATAGCACCGCTACCATATACAGAACCTGTTGAGATATGGTGCTATATAGCACCGCTACCATATACAGAACCTGTTGAGATATGGTGCTATATAGCACTGCTACCATATACAGAACCTGTTAAGATCTACAGAACCTGTTAAGATATGGTGCTATATAGCACCGCTACCGTATACAAAACCTATTAAGATATGGTGCTATATAGCACTGCTATCATAAACAGAACCTGTTGAGATATGGTGCAATATAGCACCGCTACCATATACAGAACCTGTTGAGATATGGTGCTATATAGCACCGCTACCATATACAGAACCTGTTGAGATATGGTGCTATATAGCACCGCTATCATATACAGAACCTGTTAAGATATGGTGCTATATAGCACCGCTACCATATACAGAACCTGTTGAGATATGGTGCTATATAGCACTGCTACCATATACAGAACCTGTTGAGATATGGTGCTATATAGCACCGCTATCATATACAGAACCTGTTGAGATATGGTGCTATATAGCACTGCTATCATATACAGAACCTGTTGAGATATGGTGCTATATAGCACTGCTACCATATACAGAACCTGTTGAGATATGGTGCTATATAGCACCGCTATCATATACAGAACCTGTTGAGATATGGTGCTATATAGCACTGCTACCATATACAGAACCTGTTGAGATATGGTGCTATATAGCACCGCTATCATATACAGAACCTGTTGAGATATGGTGCTATATAGCACCGCTATCATATACAGAACCTGTTGAGATATGGTGCTATATAGCACCGCTACCATATACAGAACCTGTTCAGATATGGTGCTATATAGCACCAAAAGTGGTTCCCCTATGATTACAAGCCAATAACCACTTTTAGTACCATAGAGCATCATTTGATTTAGAGTGCATTTGTCCATCGTGTCAGTACGTCACAAATAGAACGAGGCATCAGTTTACGGTCGTAGATTTGCCGCTCGCATTGCGCCACATCCAGTGTAAACATCACTGATTATAATGGGTTACTCGCGTCACTCGCGCCACTCGCGTCCGGTGTAGACATGGTCTCAGACCAGTGTCCCTAGGAAGGCAGAACAAAGAGGATCGGTAATCGGGGTGAATGACAGTGTGTCGACGGCCTGGCAACAACACTTCTACATTACTCTTCCTCTTCTCTGACACAGCCCATCATGCCCTCACCCCCTTTGTTGCGTGTTCCCGGGGGCAGGATCTATGTACATTTTAGGGTTGGTGATATCACTAACCCAGGAGGAAGCTCATGTAGTCCCTACCAGCCGTTTGTTGAGTGATTTCTTTAAAGGTGCACCGTGTAAATTTTAGCGGCATCTAGTGGTGAGGTTGTGAATTGCAACAAAGAAGCTACGGTGGCTGACACAGGACAAAGATGTCGTCGTCTGAGACAGCAGAGAGTAGCTAGCGCGTTGTAGAGAAGTTTGTCCCTTTAGGGCTACTGTAGAAACATGGCGGCGCAAAATGGCGAGGTATGTAGATAGAAAGGGCTCATTCTAAGGTAATAAAAACATAACGGTTCTTTATGTAAGGTCTTTATACACCACTGAAAACATAGTTATGTATATTATATTGCATTTCTGTCAATAGATCCTCATAAATATTACACACTGCACCTTTAAAAAAAATCTCCCTTTGCACTGAACTTTGAGCGTCTTAACTTTGCAGATATTGTTTATGTTTAAACCGCAACATTACACACTAACTAAAGTTAAAAAAGTTGAATCACAATCAACCACCCCTTTAATGAATTTAATTCCTAATTATCTCTAAAGCCATTATGCAAATATTTGTATTTTCCTGTAATTGCAGGTCGATCACACCATCATCATGTACTTGGTGGGACCTGATGGCCAGTTTCTTGAATATTTTGGACAGAACAAGAAATCATCTGAGATCTCATCATCCATTGCATCTTACATGAGAAAGTACAAACATGGGAAATGAGTCATGGCTTAAGCACACACTTGAGTGTTTGTTTATGTCTATGTAATTACTCTGCAAAATCAAAGACTTGTGAAGCATTCCCCATTTTCTGCAGTCCAACACAGGGACTGAAATTCAAAAGGATTCAACTTCAATAAACTACGTTTTGATTGCTATTTTTGTAAGGCGTTGTGTTGATGAATTGTGTGGTACCATGTAGCATCTCAGATGACATAGACTTTGCATCAATAAATAAATAAATTCATTATTTATGCAAATTAAATGTAATTATTTACCAGGGTGAAGACTTTCAAATGTTAGCGACTGACAGATCATTCACTTCCACTGATTTTCACCACTGATTTGCTCAACAACTAGGCAGAAGTGACTGTAGTGACTGTAGTAAAGTCCATTAATCACAATCAATAAAGGACAAACGGCTAAACTGGACTATAATTTGGGACAGTAACTGACTCCAGGAGGATTTCAGTTATCTTGGCTGGAGCTCTCCCACATATGGATCTGGTTTCTCTGCTCCTAAATTCACATCAGTCTGCCTGCTATTCTATCTGTTAATGTTACTCCTGATCGGAGGCTTCCATACATATTTAGTTTATATGTAGATATAGGCTTCAACTAAGTTTAATGGTGTACTGCAAAAATATTTAGTAGTGCAACTTAGTGCCCATTTAACAGGTCTCCTGACAGGAAAGCTATCCGTCCCTTTATTGACACACCTGAAAAGCACCCCGGGGGCATTATAGGGATATGTTATGTTTAATATATTAAGTTTTGCTTTGTACAAATCTATGGCTTTTGAATTAAAGTGCGCAGTGAACTCCATTGCCTTGAAACTCATACTGACGCCGGGTGTTCCTGCCTGCCAAAATGGCGTCATAAACAGAATGGGTCACGTGAGCTCCAGAGCTCTATACACAACGTCGTGACAATCATTGGAAGTGGGAATAATGGCTGGGTGTACCATCTCCCCCCTAGCCTTTACGATGGCAATGGAATTGATCATTCAAGCTTCCAAATGGGTTGTAGGAGGAGAATGTTTGCAGTCTGGACAGCGGTTACCTCCCACTCGTGCCTACATGGATGACATGACCACCCTGACCTCAACCATCGCATGTACCAAACGTCTTCTGGAAAAGGTTCATGCCAACATAACGTGGGCACAGATGAAGTTAAAACCCAGCAAATCCAGAAGCATATCCATCATCAGAGGGAAACTCGTAGACCAGAGATATTACATTGACGATACACCCATCCCAACAGTGTAGGAAATGCAAGAAAAGAGCTTAGGGCGATAGTACAAAGCAAGCCTTAAGGACTCAGAGTGACTAACTAAGGGAAAAAACATCAAAATCCTTGTTAGCATAAACAATACCTTGATTTCTGGCAAGCTGAAACTTTGGTGCCCGTAATTCGGATTGCTACCCCATCTGATGTGACCTCTAACAGTCGACGAGGTCCCCATTTCCAAAATTGAGAAACTGGAAAGAACAATCAGCTCTTATATCAAGAAGTGGCTTGGACTCCCGCGTTGCCTCAGTAATGTCAGCCTTTATGGGAAAAGTGCTCTGGAACTCCCTCTCTCTAGCCTCACTGAAGAGTACAAATGTACCAAAGTGAGACTGGACATGACCCTGACCAAGTCTCAAGATGCTGTAATACAAGCGGCTGCTCCCAGACTGGCAAATGGGAGGAAGTGGACCACGACTGAGGCCATACAGCAAGCAAAATCCACTCTCAGGCATGGAGACATTGTAGGACAGGTGCAGCAAGGAAGAGGAGGTTTTGGGCTCGGGACAAGCCGGCCCATATGGTACAAGGCAACATCCACCCAGAGAAGAAAGCTGGTAGTAGCTGAGGTCCGGCAGCAAGAGGAGGAAGAGAGATGTACAAAGGTAGTTTCACAGTCCAAACAGGGACAGTGAACTAACTGGGAAAACCTGGAGAAACGTAAGCTTACCTGGAAGGATCACTGGGAGATGGAAGGAAGCAGACTGAGCTTCATTATCAGATCACCACCTACGATGTTCTTCCCACACCCAAGAACCTAAAAATCCATCATGTCCTCTCTGTCAAACCCCAGCAACGTTAAGGCACATCCTTGTCGGCTGCAAAACAAGTCTTTCCCAAGGCCGTTACACCTGGAGGCACAATCAGGTCCTGAGACAACTGGCGATTATCCTGGAAGGAAGGAGAACCATCACAAATGCCCTCCCTCCTCCAAAGCATGGATTCTCAAAATCCACCGCCTTCATAAGAGCAGGACAACTTTCAATGAAACCAACTACAAAATTGAAATCGACCCTGCTGGATGCTGCCTGGGACTGGAAAATGCAAGTTGATCTAGATCGTAAACTCGCAAAAGTCCTGGTTAATTGTGGAACTAACTGTGCCATGGGAGGCTGCAATTGGGGAAGCGAATGAACGTAAAAGCCTGAAGTACTCAGACCTAGCAGCTGAAGTAGTACAACAGGGCTGGCAAACCCAGTTGATCCCAGTAGAGGTTGGTTGCAGAGATTTTGTAGCCACAGCAACAACCAGGCTACTGAAGGGGTTGGGAGTCAGAGAACAGGCCTTCCGACAAGCTATTAGGTCGCTGTCAGAGGCTGCTGAGAAAAGCAGCAACTGGCTGTGGCTAAAAAGGACCTCAAATGGGCTGCAAAATGACCAAGAGGGGTAAAAGCAGAGGGGAGCGCACCAGGTGTTGCTGTTGAGCCCTTTGGAGGTGTCGTGGGCCTAGCAATGAAACACCAAGGAAGGAGGGTGCCCACCTGATGACCCCCATGAAGTGATTACCCCTATCCCCTCAATATGTTAAGAAAGTGCAGATTGTTCAAAGGGATTGTACTATCAAGTCCTATACGCTCAACTGCTATTGTTTAATGTGTAGGGATTATGACTCAGATCAAATAATAACTCAAAGGGGAATTGAATTAAAATGAAAGTGACTCGAATTACATTATAAATAATTCAGAATTAATGTTTACACCTTAACTTATTCGTCCACCGATATGTAAGAACTTAAAGGGGACTCTGTTAAAGGGAAACGGGTCTATATAGCTCAAATGAATGAATTATTTGTTATTATTAATTATTTGTTATTATTTGTTATAGTTATTATTTGATCTGATTCATAATCCCTACATTATTGGTGGAGAATGCGGGCAGTTTAACCTAAATTGTAAGCATATATTTATCTGAATTTATCTTTGAATTATATTATGAGAGATCAGACCCGCTAGACGCGTCAGAACGCTGTGTAACCCCAGTCTGCCCCTATTCTAAGACTGCATTAAAGTAATTTAAGATCTGCGATCTCACACTATACGATAAGGTAAGAATTAAGCGTATTCCTTAATTTCTAGAATGCCTCGTTTATAGCCGAATTGATGTCATTGCGTGTTCCAGTGCCGTTAAATAGCTATACGTATATCAGTCAGCCAGAGAACTGAACGAACTTGAACTGCATACGTAAATTGAAATACCCTGTGAGGAATAATCTCCTCACAGCGTGGTCAGATCAAGCGGGTTCTTTGATTGATTTATTAAGGCCTTATATGCATATAGCTATTTATTCAGTGCATGCTCCACTGTAATTCGAAGCTATCTTCCCTGTGCTAAACAGTTAAAAGCTTGCCGGTTTGTATATCCATCTCGTATAACACTGCGTGTCCCAGTGTGATTTAAAGGAGAATGATTTGAACCCAAGTAAAGCTGACATTGAAAGAATCAACAGTAAAAGAAAACCTGTTGTTTTATATGCACAGAGATCCGCCGAGATCACTAGTGTTCTATTTACAGCGCAAAACTGTAACATTGAACTGTAACTGTAAAGTTTAATCTCACTCTTAACAAACTGAGTGATAAGCCCCACAGCGCAAAACCAGCTACGAGTGTTCCTTATTTTTATTTTCATTGTTGAAATGTGCTGACGTTTCACGTAATACGCTCGATTGCACGTGCTAAACTGTGTACAGGGTGAAAAGCGCTGACTTTTCT
The DNA here is from genome assembly GCA_023566225.1 of Romanogobio albipinnatus. Classification (NCBI taxonomy): domain Eukaryota; kingdom Metazoa; phylum Chordata; class Actinopteri; order Cypriniformes; family Gobionidae; genus Romanogobio; species Romanogobio albipinnatus. The sequence goes on from CM042240.1 coordinate 15,572,531, forward strand.
GACTTTCCTGTCTGCACTTCACATGTTTGCCGCTAGCGTTTGTTTGTAGCCATAGTCACTACTGTGGCGCGGAAGTCAACCAGCGCTTCCGGATAAACTCAGCGCATGCGCAGTGCGTCGAAGCCATATTGTAAACAAACCTTACGGTAGCTACTGGCTAAGCTAATCGAAGCAGTTGTTTACATTGAAGCCTATATGCTAAAGCTTTAGCATTAGTTTCAGGTATCAACTGTATTAACATATGTGTAAATATAGTGTCTGTTTGAGCCACGTTAAAGTGATTTAACCATTTAAAGGTCCCATTCTTCGTGATCCCATTGTTCAAACTTTAGTTAGTGTGTAATGTTGCTGTTAGAGCATAAATAATACCTGTAAAATTATAAAGCTCAAAGTTCAATGCCAAGCGAGATATTTTATTTAACAGAAGTCCCCTTTCAAAGCCTACAGCGAACGGCTGGCTTGGACTACATCCTGGTACTTCCTTCATAAATGACGTCAGTAGAACAGACTAACCTCCGCCCACAAGAATATGCGAAAAAAGGGGGCGTGGTCTTGTTGCTGTCCCACGTGGAGAAGAGGACGTGTCGCGTGGAGAAAAGGAATTGTTGCGTTTGAGTGTGTTTGTCTCCATGTTGTCGAGACACTGTTATTTTCATCCCGGAGTCAAATCACCTTTGTTTGGCTTTCCCAGGGACGCTGTAGAGATCATTAAGCGCATATATCTCCCGTTAAGAGGCGTGACCTTTCCACGTGCGCTAAGCTGCTGTCGAATCACAACACAGGAACCGTGCCACGTTCGCTAAGCTGCGGTCAAATCACAACACGGGAACCGCTGGCACAATCAGAACTCGTTACGTATTTCTGAAGGAGGGACTTCATAGAACAAGGAACTCATCAGCCGTTTTTAGGACAGTGAAAACAGCGGTATACAGATAAGTAAATTGTGTGAAAAATACTGTGTTTTTTACACGCGAAACATGAACACATGTTATATTGCACACTGTAAACACAATAAAAGCTTCAAAAAAACACGAAGAACGGGACCTTTAAACACTTCAACTTTAGGTACACCTGTTGGTCTTTCTTACTTTTCTCTTATCTCTCTAATACATTACTTTATATTCTCTTCTTTAAGGGAAAATATTGGTTCACAATTATTAATTACTTTACCTACATTTTACTTGAAAAGGAAAGATACTGGTTTGCAATTATTAATTAAGTTTGAATTTATTGAAAGAAAAAAAGTTATTCAAAATTCATTCCTCAAAGTCATGTAAAATGATTTTAAAGTTATTCTAACTATTCTGTAATTTCCTCATTTTCAGAATTTCTAAATTTATCATTGAGATCCAATTACTTTAGGTATAAGTCTGGAACTTTAGAAGTTCAAGTGAACCACTAAATTGATATCTATTACCAAAACTTTTTTGGACTCACACTTATTCATTATTTTATTGCGTTATACCCTCCTGTATCCTCTCTTCCTATTGTAGCTATTCACTTAGCCACTTTATTTTATTTACTCATTTATCTCTTTATTTAACTTTCCTTTTTCTTATTTTAGCCATTATTATTTCCTTAACTTTTCCTTTCCTCTTTGTAGCCTTGCTTGGGAGCAACACACCTGAGCCTCAATAGGAGACAGTGCCAGATTCCTACAAGTTTCAAAATAAATCAGACAATCCTCGTTGACTAAATTTGTATTTTGTGTGATTAGTTGACCATCAACTACACAACAGAACCCTCAGTAAGGTCCGCAGTAGTCCCTTTCCATTTTTGCCTCAGCTGAATACCAGGAAGGTAGTAACTTATGAACTTGGCCCAGAAATAATCCACCAGTATCTGACTTAGTCTCCATCATCTGCGACTGAGCCGTTCAGAATCTTTGTAGACAACTTACGGCAATTAACTACTGGGCCGCCCCATCAAAAGATGATTTGGTGTTATGGGGTCAACATCTGAGATACTGGCTGACACATATCCCAACGGTTTTGAATTTAGGATGGCCTCCACTTCAATTAAAACTGTTGAGAGTACTTCTTCAGGAACGCTTTGTGCTCCAATTGTGGTGCTGAATGCTGTTTTCACAGAGTGAATCTCTCGCTCCCACACTCCTCCAAAGTGTGGAGCTGCTGGAGGATTGAAATGGAAGTTGATCTGATGTTTCGCCAACAACACTCGCAGGTTAGGACTCATGGCCGTGAAAGCCTCTCTCAACTCTTTCTCTCCCCCTCTGAAATTCATCTCATGATCAGGGTAAAGCTCAGCAGGGCTATCACGGCCATTAAGCTCAGCAGGGGTATCAAACCTCCGTACGGCCATTAAGAAGGCATCTGTATCGATAGAGGTAAGTACATCCAGATGCTCGGTAAGACATTTGAATATAATGCCCCATCTTTTTTCTGTAAGCCTGCCAATCTTCAACTGGAACGGGCCAAAGCAGTCCATCCCAGTAGAATAGAACACTGGCTTGAACAAACGAAGTCTAGCAGGAGGCAAGTCTGCCATCTTTGGTACAACAGGTTTGAATCTGAACTAACGGCACTTCAGACAAGCATATTGATGCTTCCGAACTGCCTCACGCCCTCTCAATATCCAATATGACCGTCTGAGTTCAGCAAAGACCCACTCTGGTCCAGGGTGACATAATCTCTGGTCAAAATCCTGAATTAACAGTTTGGCGATTCAGTGGCTCGGAAACAATAGGGTGTTAGAAGTTTGGATCCAAACCCTCTGCTCGTCGAAGACGCCCACCAACTCGGATGTTGAAGCCATTTCTATGGACTTAATAATATTTTGAGTTTATTTTGTAAAACCTGTGTTGCAAATGAAACATAGAAATTGATATGTAAACAGTTAACCAGTAATCTAGTATAATGTGATTTGATTGGCTGTTAGATTTAGTATGAAAGAAATAGAACTCAGCGAAACAGTCAGAAGCCACTGGACTTTGGAGCAACACAGTCTTTTGACCTACACAGAACCGCACAGTTAATTTGTAAGAAAAGTAAAGATCCTAAGTTTTATTTTAATTATTTATCTTTTATGTTTTGAGATTCATAATTAAACAGTCGAACAAAGAACTTTGGATTCAAGACTTTTATTCACTGACATTTTGTGTTGAGTACAAAAGAAGTCCTAAGCTAGTGAGTCAGCTTGTTGCACTCACATCTAAGTCAAAAGACTGCTCGACATAGTCAAAACATTGAGTAAATTCAGAAGAGTGTTCGACAAAGCCGAAAGACGAGCTGCGTAAGAAGATCACTAAAGAAAAAGACACTTGTGATGACGGCGAGCTAATCGACTGGGCAGATCTGAGGAAAACCTGCTAGTGGCTGCTAACATAGAAAATAGACCAATACGGACGAAAACTACGTCGCGGCAAAAGAAAACAGAAAGAAAGCCAGAGGTAGCCTACCTAGAGAGTGAGTCGTCGGCTGAATTAAAATTTCCCTGGAACAGTTCTGATATTTTCTTCATGACTATTAGCCATCGTCTAAAAGTGACAGTAAGTGTTCACTGGATATTTAATTCTGAAGGTCATAGAGCTTTACATCAGTAAATCCTGCACATCAGTGATTCTTTTAAACAAGTGTTTATAAGAAGATTAGAAGCTATGGACAATTTTAAGAATTGTGACAGTTTTGTGTGAAGATTTTAAAGTGACATGACATGGCAGATGAAAGCTCAGTTTTTTGGCGTAGAGGGTGCCAAAGCCCACAGAAAAGGCTGTAGAGGAGAAAATACACAGGCTGAAAGGAGAACACAAGGGAAAGTTGGCACAAATAACCAAACAGAAGAATGATTTAGCCAAATTGAAGGAAAATGAACACAATGTTAATTTAATTAAAGATGAAGAATTGCTACGGTTTGAAAGATGCTTAAGACAGTATGAACGGATTAATGAAGAGTTGTGTGAGTTAATAGATGAAGATGATAAGAAAGCGGATCAAGATGCTTATGAGAACAGTTTATAGAAGACACAAACAAATGGATTGCAGATGTCCTAAAGGATGAGGAAGATGATATTAGGCCACATATACAGGGAGTGCAGAATTATTAGGCAAATGAGTATTTTGACCACATCATCCTCGTTATGCATGTTGTCTTACTCCAAGCTGTATAGGCTGGAAAGCCTACTACCAATTAAGCATATTAGGTGATGTGCATCTCTGTAATGAGAAGGGGTGTGGTCTAATGACATCAAGACCCTATATCAGGTGTGCATAATTATGAGGGCAACTTCCTTTCCTTTGGCAAAATGGGTCAAAAGAAGGACTTGACAGGCTCAGAAAAGTAAAAAATAGTGAGATATATTGCAGAGGGATGCAGCAGTCTTAAAATAGCCAAGCTTCTGAAGCGTGATCATCGAACAATCAAGCGTTTCATTCAAAATAGTCAACAGGGTCGCAAGAAGCGTGTGAAAAAACCAAGGTGCAAAATAACTGCCCGTGAACTGAGAAAAGTCAAGCGTGCAGCTGCCAAGATGCCACTTGCCACCAGTTTGGCCATATTTCATAGCTGCAACATCACTGGAGTGCCCAAAAGCACAAGGTGTGCAATACTCAGAGACATGGCCACGGTAAGAAAGGCAGAAAGTCGACCACCACTGAACAAGACACACAAGCTGAAACGTCAAGACTGGGCCAAGAAATATCTCAAGACTGATTTTTCTAAGGTTTTATGGACTGATGAAATGAGAGTGAGTCTTGATGGGCCAGATGGATGGGCCCGTGGCTGGATTGGTAAAGGGCAGAGAGCTCCAGTCCGACTCAGACGCCAGCAAGGTGGAGGTGGAGTACTGGTTTGGGCTGGTATCATCAAAGATGAGCTTGTGGGGCCTTTTCGGGTTGAGGATGGAGTCAAGCTCATCTCCCAGTCCTACTGCCAGTTTCTGGAAGACACCTTCTTCAAGCAGTGGTACAGGAAGAAGTCTGCATCCTTCAAGAAAAACATGATTTTCATGCAGGACAATGCTCCATCACACGCGTCCAAGTACTCCACAGCGTGGCTGGCAAGAAAGGGTATAAAAGAAGAAAATCTAATGATATGGCCTCCTTGTTCACCTGATCTGAACCCCATTGAGAACCTGTGGTCCATCATCAAATGTGCGATTTACAAGGAGGGAAAACAGTACACCTCTCTGAACAGTGTCTGGGAGGCTGTGGTTGCTGCTGCACGCAATGTTGATGGTGAACAGATCAAAACACTGTCAGAATCCATGGATGGCAGGCTTTTGAGTGTCCTTGCAAAGAAAGGTGGCTATATTGGTCACTGATTTGTTTTTGTTTGGTTTTTGAATGTCAGAAATGTATATTTGTGAATGTTGAGATGTTATATTGGTTTCACTGGTAAAAATAAATAATTGAAATGGGTATAAATTTGTTTTTTGTTAAGTTGCCTAATAATTATGCACAGTAATAGTCACCTGCACACACAGATATCCCCCTAAAATAGCTAAAACTAAAAACCACTTCCAAAAATATTCAGCTTTGATATTAATGAGTTTGTGTTCATTGACAACATGGTTGTTGTTTAATTATTAATGTTGTAAAATTAATCCTCAAAAATACAACTTGCCTAATAATTCTGCACTCCCTGTAGTGTATCCAAAGTGAACTCCGTGGTAAGTCACACTTCCAGTACTACTTCTGCAAGGCTGTGAATTAAAGCCGAACGTGAAGCACTGTTGGCAAGAGCTGCAGCAATGAAAAAGAGAGAAGCAATAGAACAGGAAGAAATTTGCTTGAGAATCAGAAAAGAGCAATTGGAGCTTGAAACTGAGCTTGCTGCTTCAAACGTCAAACTAAAGGTAGTCAAGACAGATATATTGCATTGTGTTGTATCTCTTGCTGACAAATGACCGGGTGAGAAACATGTATCAGATCACGAAACAGATCACGATCCCGAGAATGGAGTTGACAGCAGCAATGGTTGCAGTCAAGATCGATCGGATGTTGAAAGAAGAACTTGAAGTTCCCCTGATGGAGTCGGTCTTCTGGACGGATAGTACAACAGTATTAAAGTACATTGAAAATGATGCCCTTCGTTTCAAGACGTTTGTAGCCAACTGTGTATCTTTCATTAGAGAAGCGACTACATCTTCCCAGTGGAAGTATGTCAACACCTCACAAAACCCAGCAGATCAGGCTTCAAGAGGTTTGAAGATCCAGAGCTTCATGGAAAGTAAGAGCTGGTTTCAGGGATCTAGTGTCCTGCAAAAAGAAGTTGAATGGCCGGAACAACCTGAACAGCGTCCTTACCTGACTGAAGATGATGTTGAGGTGAAGACATCCACTGCAGTGTCATGCACTAACTCAAACGAGTGCACAGATCCACTGAATCAGCTCATTGAGTATTACTCCAGTTGGCATAAGCTAAAAAAGGTGGCAGCCTGGATTTTGCACTTGAGAAGGACGTTGCAGCACCTAAGTGAGAAGAGAAAAGAGCTTGAACTGAACATACAGCAGAATGAGAACGATACAGAGAAATGCAGATCTATAGTTGAACAGCAAATGGTGATGTGCAAGAAGAATCTGGAAAAAAGAATGCTTACCGTGGAAGATCTATCCAGGGCTGAAATTGAACTGGTTAAGTACAGTCAGAGACAAGCTTTCACAGAGGAGATACAAGCCTTGCAGCCGGCAGGCTCCCGAGTGAAAAAGAACAGTTCTATCTTCAAACTTAATCCATACTTGCTAGATGATGTATTGAGAGTAGGAGGACGTTTGAACAGATGGGCGATGCCTGAGGAGGCCAAGCATCCTGCCACACTGCAAAAAATGCTTTTCTTACTTATGTAGTCTGAGCTGCAGTACCTTCTGTATAAGAGGAAGTCAGTTCCCTGTGGTCTGTTACATTCACTTGGTAGTCTGATAAATAGGTTGGCAGTCGGACTTTTGGCCGTACAGATTCTTCAAGGGCTTCACTCTTATCCTTAGAAGTAGCCGTCCTTAACCAAGGTAAGCACTGAGATCTGGCTCGAAGGACCAAATTTGTTTAGGAGAAAGGACTACAGGTGCTTAGTAGGTTATAATTCTCACCTTGGAGCGTCGGTCAAAACGCAGGACAGGAGTCAGAAATGAGTTTGAACACTTTACTGAAATTTCTTCAGCAGCACTGACATACATTAGACCACAACGATGCTACACTTAGATTACAGGTGCAGATTTGGATGCAGGTGGGTTTACATTATACTTGACTGTATAAGTGTGTGGTTTCTTCAAATGGACGCACACAGTCATTAATAATCAGCACAAACACTGCACTGCGACTTCTGCAGCTGTTTTTGTCATGTGCATATCTTGTCCGCAATCACTTCCGCCGTTCCGCCAATGGCCACTAGATGGCACCTTAGCGCTACCTTTGCAACAAATATTGTAAGTTACAAAATAAAAAAAGTTACTGCATAATACATTTTTAACAAGCAGAATAATACATCATCACAATACACATTTTTAGCTATGTCTTTTAATTATTATAGTATTTTGAAGGACAAAAACATAAACTTTAACTATTGGCTTTTACATCAAGTCAGCTGTCATTTTACTTTCACACCTGAACAAGCTAATCAAGGTCTTCAAGATTAGACTAAAGCTACAGGCAGGTGTGTTTCATCAGGGTTGGAGTTACCCAGACCTCCTTGGATCTTTAAAAGGGCGTTTTCAAAGATCATTTAAACAGCGGTTTATGTTGTGGGATTCAACAGCACATGTTTTCAGTGTAGTTTTGTGAGTCTTGCGGTTTCCAGAAGAGTTAATTGTGATATCGCAGGTCGAGAGGATGACAGCCCGAGTGTTATGCACATTGAGTGCTGTTTTATTGTGTCTGTCTGCATATTTGAGCACAATAGATGCTGGAGTCATAGGTGAGAAGATCTTTTAGCTTCATTACACAGCCCAAGGAAATGCATAAATAAGTGCCTTACAAAATATTTTAACACATACAGTGCATTTAGTTGCAATTGTAAATTTATGAACAACATACTGACTGACCATGTCTTCTATCGGCATTGTACTTCTGCTACACAGTCTTTGAAAAAGTTTTCATTCAGAAATTCATAGTAAATTTCACAAATTGCAAGTAACCCATTGAACTAAAACATTAAGCTATGAAGTAGAAAGATTGAATATTCCAGTAAAACCTTCTCTGCTCATCAGTGATGCCAGTGAATGAGACCTTCAGCATACAGTGAGATGTTTTCTCAAGTGTCTCGGTGTCCAAGCGCACAATCTGGAGCAGGAAAGTGTGCCGAGTTGTGTGTTTATGACCCCCCCCCCCCCCCCGCCCCAGTTTTTCTCTTACTCTGTTGTCACATACTCATCATATACTGCACTCAATGACACAAGTACCTGAATTCAGCTCATGGCACCGGTTCAAGCACCGAGTAGCTTTACAAAATTAGGAGCTGATGAATAATACTTAAAATACAATTCACTCTGTATGTAAAATTGTTATTCATGATTTCAGTATTTTGTGCTGTATATCTGAGACTGAATGTTGCTGAAAGGACCGACTAAAGCTGACGTTTGTATCCATGCAGTGAAAGAACCCACGACTGCGCCTGCAGAGGAACCGACGACGGCGCCTGCAGCGGAACCGACGACGGCGCCTGCAGAGGAACCCACGACGGCGCCTGCAGAGGAACCCACGACGGCGCCTGCAGCGGAACCCACGACGGCGCCTGCAGAGGAACCCACGACGGCGCCTGCAGAGGAACCCACGACGGCGCCTGCAGAGGAACCCACGACGGCGCCTGCAGCGGAACCCACGACGGCGCCTGCAGCGGAACCCACGACTGCGCCTGCAGCGGAACCGACGACGGCGCCTGCAGAGGAACCCACGACGGCGCCTGCAGAGGAACCCACGACGGCGCCTGCAGAGGAACCCACGACGGCGCCTGCAGAGGAACCCACGACGGCGCCTGCAGAGGAACCCACGACGGCGCCTGCAGAGGAACCCACGACGGCGCCTGCAGAGGAACCCACGACGGCGCCTGCAGAGGAACCCACGACGGCGCCTGCAGAGGAACCCACGACGGCGCCTGCAGAGGAACCCACGACGGCGCCTGCAGAGGAACCCACGACGGCGCCTGCAGAGGAACCCACGACGGCGCCTGCAGAGGAACCCACGACGGCGCCTGCAGCGGAACCCACGACGGCGGGCACCTAATAAAACTGTAAAAGCCTTATCACTAACGCCAAATAAATGTTATGTTTAGTGAAATGTCTTGTGCTTTTTTGTTTTTGTTTTGAAGAGTTTGTGTAATATCTAGCTTCTGCCTTCTGTGTTCAAATTGTGAACAAAGCGTAACTGACATGATGCAGCGTAAGCATTTTGAACTATGAGAGACGTTACACTTATCTCCTCAGTTGTTTTTCCCTCTGTAGAAGGGTCTCCTGACCATAGTTCAGGCTTGCTCTTTTTCCAATATTTTTTTTGCTTTTTTTTTTTTTCGTGCTGCTTCTGGAGGTCTTGAACATACAAGTCACTCATCTCAACCCCAATTTGTTTTTTGTTTTTTTAGATGTGGATTTATCATGGGTAGTCACTATATCCTCCTCGGACCCAAGAATAGACTTTTGTCCACTGTAGTGGACACTATATTTTAGTGAATTTCTCTGACATCATACATGTCACAGTCTGGATGTCCTGTAAAGAGCACATTCGGGGCTTTGCAGAGATACCAAATGTTTGGAGGTTTCACCAGGACAACAACTTCTTGGTCTTTAAAAACTGCTGACATTAATGTTTAGCACTCTTATGGAAATATGATCATTTTTTAATTATAATTTAAATTGATTCATTTTCAAATTGTTTGTTATAAATCAACATCTCAGGAAAATGTAATGGGGTTTCTAATCAAAATATGACTTTCTGTTACAAAACAGGGCATTGATTTAATAAATGACCACTGTAGTGGACACCAGGATTTAAATCATGTTTATCAGGCATTCTGGAGACATAAGTGAACAGGGAAAGAAATTACATATCAATATTCCTATGAAATATTAGATATTATGAAAATGTTGCCAATTTTTCCTCCCATTATTACACTTCTTTTTGCATTACATGTTGCACCAAGAACACATTAATATGCAAATTAGATGCAGTGAATAGATGCATTGTATTGAATCGGAAAATCAAAGTATTGTCATTTTACCCACATATTTAATAAAGTAAAATGGTATATGAATGCATTTCATTATATCTTTCATAACATAGTTCAGAATCATCTTTAAATAAAGTTTGTTTAAAAAAAATTCTGAAATCTAAAAATTGATTGGTGAATTAAAAATAAATCCCATTGTTTTTATTTCATGTCATTTAATTTTTTTAACAACTGAGTCCTGCTGTCAACTACAGAGTACATATAACATATGAATAAAATATCATTTTTCAAAAAAGTTTTTTTTTTCATTTGTTTCTTATGCTCTAAACAATGTAATGACATAAAAAAAATACTAAATCCAAAAAACTTTTTTTTTCTGGGTCCCAGGAGGATATCATGTGGGGACTTTGATGGGTCACACCACTGTTAAGTAAAATTATATTTCCTGTTGCTGATTGCGTTCCCTCCAGTGGGTGTAGTTAGTTCTCAGCTTAATATAACATGCCGCACTGTCCCAATTGCCTATATCCATTTTTGTGTCCTTAACCTTTTTTTTTTTTTTTTTTGTGTCAACAACTTATTAAAAACTTCTGGGTTTTTGTTTCTGGGTTTATTAGCTTGTTTGCTATACACCCTGTCACATAGTTTTAGACATTGTTCTGTTTTATTTAAAGTCAGAAATGACAAGGAGGCAACTTCACGCAATACAAAGTCAATGGAGACGGTTTGATCAAGTAAATAGTGGATCCAGTTCTCACAGCTGCAGGGGGACGCAGAGGAACTGAAGGTGTTCGGTCAGTGGTTGCGAGGTTAGTGAGTCCACAGGGCCTTAGGAAGAACACTGATGAGATATCAATGCTCGTTGTTACTAATCTCGCACCAGTGGCGTCTGATGTTTTATTGTACAGGTTCAATTAACAATGGTGAACTCTTTTCCAGACACCATTTTATTCACTACTCAATGGAGTGAATTTGAACTAGTCTCTTTACAGACATGTAAAGAAATCACTCTAAAATTAAAAACAACCTTTTCTCCCCATGATGTTTTGCCCTCACAATTTGTAAAAAAAAAAACAGTGTTACTGTTTTCATTGTACATGCTACCTATTGGTTCTATATTTACGAGATTTGGTGTGTCGTATCATTGCTATGCCGCGCAATGACAGGTCTGCCATGAATCAATGAATACACTGTCTTCAAGATTTGAAAACATGGCTAACCAATCATTTTCTCGATCTGAATGATGACAAAACACAAATTGTTCTGTTAGGGCCTTCGGAGAAAACCAATCTGAGCACTATTGAATTGGGTTCTCTCACTCCATATCGATCTACTGTTGCCAAGAATTTGGGTTTTACTCTGGATATTGGCCTAAAACTGAACAAATAAATCTGTTGTCAGTTCCAGCTTTTACCATCTTCGAAGACTTGCGAAAGTTAAACCCTTCCTAAGTAGGAAGATCTAGACTGCAATGCAGGGGTGACAGAGCCTTTGCTGTAGCTGGCCCGAGGTTGTGGAACAAATTGCCTTTATCTGTTAAAACAGCGACCACAGTATCTGAGTTTGAAAGTTTTCTAAAAACTCATTTGTACTCTTGTGCTTTTAATGTTGAAGATGAATGAACATAGATCATTTTGTACAGCACTTTGATCAAACAAGGTTGTTTTAAATGTGCTTTATAAACAATTTAAAATTGAAACTTACAAATTAACAGTCCTCGATCTATTGCTTTAAACATATTTCAAACAAACAGAAACACTGCTCACCTGTCCTTGCTTCACGTTCTCATTCAGAGAAAGATAAAATGCTCTGATTATTTTAGCATCTGCAATATACATAACACAATACACATTTAAAAAATTTTTTTTAGTAAAATGGTAAATGGACTGCATTTATATAGCGCTTTCAACAGACCCATGGCCATCCAAAGCACTTTACATATTGCCTCATATTCACCCATTCATTCACCGACGGCGGTGTCAGCCATGCAAGGCTCCATCCAGCTCGTCAGGAGCAGCTGGGGTTAGGTGTCTTGCTCATGGACACCTCAACACTTGGTCAGGTGGAACCAGGGGATAGAACCACCAACCTTCTGGTTTGTAGACAACCTACATGAACCACTGAGCCACTGCCGCCAGTAGCCTAAACTTCCATCTGACAGATAAATTAAGCGTCTACTGGATAATTTATTATTTTTTTATAATAATAATATAACAAAAGAGATTAAGCGACGAACAAGAATACACACAAAGGTTTTTAGGTTTGGTGCGATTTAGACAAGGTGGGCTGGAGAGTGGCATTACAACTCCCGAATTATATTTGTTTTATCAGCGAAAAGAAAATAATTGTGTTTGCTTTAAGAGCACAAACGAATTAGCCTTGGAATATAGATGCACCCTAGCGGCAGCAAATGTTATTTGCAACCAGGGCATCTAGAAACTCTCCGTTGGCTTGTGAGCTGGAAAACCAAAATCTAGTCAGGTCAATCACATCGTGTATAGAGTCGGTGGACGGGCTTAACAAAATGACTGCAGAGTTGAGGCGGTTCCGCGTGCTACTTGTAAACAAAGAAGCTGGCGAATAGTGGTCTTTCGAATAAGCTTTGGCCGCGACTCCGGAAGACGAAGCTTTTCTTTGAGAAAAGAACAAAGAACGGCACTGAAGTCATTCTTAAAAAAGGAAGATGTGTTCTGAGTTTTGCCGACCGGATACGGCAAAAGTTTCATCTATCAGTTTACCGATTTGAACGTCTGGAGAGTGACGTCACACAAACAAAAAGATAATGTTCAATATCTCAAACACTAAACAGTAAACGTTCGTTTTTGTGGCACAAATCAGCACAAATGGCATAGTTTTGGAGATTATTTTGTTTTATTGGGTGCTAATTTTTCTGAGATCTCCAACGTGATGTACTACCTGGCCACTGCAGATTAATTTTGGCATTGATAGTGTTGCCATAGAAACGCTCAATCATCTCCTAAAAATTGTCATTATTCCTTCATACTTCGTGAACGCAGCGCTCAGTTCCTCCAACCCTAATCAAACACACCTGAACAAGCTAATCAAGGTCTTCAAGATTAGACTAAAGCTACAGGCAGGTGTGTTTCATCAGGGTTGGAGTTACCCAGACCTCCTTGGATCTTTAAAAGTGCGTTTTCAAAGATCATTTAAACAGCGGTTTATGTTGCGGGATTCAGCAGTACGTTTTCAGTGTAGTTTTGTGAGTCTTGCGATTTCCAGAAGAGTTAATTGTGATATCGCAGGTCGAGAGGATGACAGCCCGAGTGTTTTGCACATTGAGTGCTGTTTTATTGTGTCTGTCTGCATATTTGAGCACAATAGATGCTGGAGTCGTAGGTGAGAAGATCTTTTAGCTTCATTACACAGCCCGAGGAAATGCATAAATAAGTGCCTTACAAAATATTATTTTAACCTATACAGTGCATTTAGTTGCAATTGAAAATTTATGAACAACATTGACTTTCCATGTCTTTTATCAGCATTGTACTTCTGCTGCACACTCTACTATAGTAGGCTAGGTTGTAATCTCACTCTTTGACTTTGAAACTGATTGGCACATTTTAGTGATAAATGGTATTTACACTTGATTTGAAGCAGATAAATATGAATTACGTTTGAGATCACATATTACGTTCTGAAAGCTGACGTTTGTATCCATGCAGTGAAGTCCGGAGCCCAACCGCCAAAGCATTTCGTGAAGCCCGGAGCCCAACCACCAAAGCATTTCGTGAAGCCCGCAGCCCAACCACCAAAGCATTTCGTGAAGCCCGGAGCCCAACCACCAAAGCATTTCGTGAAGCCCGCAGCCCAACCACCAAAGCATTTCGTGAAGCCCGCAGCCCAACCACCAAAGCATTTCGTGAAGCCCGCAGCCCAACCACCAAAGCATTTCGTGAAGCCCGCAGCCCAACCACCAAAGCATTTCGTGAAGCCCGCAGCCCAACCACCAAAGCATTTCGTGAATCCCGCAGCCCAACCACCAAAGCATTTGTGATGCTTGCAGCTCAACTACCAAATCATGCAGTGTAGCCTGCACCAAATAACACCATAAAAGCTTCATCACTTGATGCCAAATAAATGTTTTGTTTAGTGAAATGTCTTTTGTACTTATTTTCTTGATTTGAAGAGGGTTTTGATACCAAAAAAATGTTTTCCATTGCCATGTTTTTGCAAAAATAATGGTTAAAGGCCTTCTGAAGCTATGCATTTGTGTATGGAAAAATATCAATATTTACCATGTTATAAAGTATAATATCTAGACTAGGGATGGGCGATATCTTATCGTTTGCGATATACTGGTAAAAATTCTCCCCACGATTTTGTCTTCCCGCGATAATAACGATAAAGCCTAGTTGATAGCGCGACCCATCCGCACCGTGCCACCGCTGGCCGTCTCTTGATGCTTAAAGCGTTTACTTTATGATGGCCGCGGTGGCTGCGTTCGTCAATTTGTATAGCTGAACGGGGGTTGGAGAGAGAATTTTCTTGTAGTGCCCTCGCAGCACTCGGTGCCTAAGAGCCGCGCAATGGGAGCGGCGGCACTGAATCCGCATCTCACGTGCAGAGCGAAAACAACTATGGCGGAAGCTGCGGAAGAGTTCATAGCTAAACGAGGGGCTACCTGAGGGCAATCTGAACCATACAGATGTATTTTCACTCGCTGAGCACTTAGAGCGAATATCTTAAGCGCTCAGTCCTTCTCAATCGATCGGTAAAGCATACTATTTCAGTTGATCTCAATGAATGTGCAGTGTATTTGACGCACAGTAAACACTAGTGTGAGGCGCGCGACTGAGAGCGCTCAGTGTTTCACACACACTCAAAGAGAGAGCGAGAGAGTCTTATACCACACAGAATTGATGTGCTACATGTAAACAATATCCTGTGTTGTATTTTCCTGTAAAATAATGGCGTTTATTTGGAATTATTCAGCCTTTCATGAACAGGAAAAAACGAATGCACAAACGGGAATCTCATTGGCTGGCGTGCACCTATTACTGTGCCTGTTTTGATTTCAGCAAATCAGTTTGAATGAGCGCTGACAACATGATTAATATTCATGAACCCAGAAGCTCATTATTCCTTAGTCCAGTTTATTTTTATCAGTAGAAGAATTCGTGGTATTATTATCTTATCAACTCAAATTACTGAAGTTCTATCATTAAATCATTATTTTCAACTTTTTTGTAATCTGAAGACATTTTTGGGATAATTACTTTTGCTGTTTCTGCTATTTTTACAACTGTTTGCACCATGAGTGTATGAATAAATACAGAATCGGTTTACATGTAAAACTTGTCATTGATTTTAATTATTATTGTTTGTATTGTGTGATGTTTTTTTAGCACACTTGCACTATTTAAACATTACCTGCACTTTTACAGAAGACAATTATATCTGCAACTTTTCCATTTCTGAAAAGGCTGGTGTGGAATTTTATATAAAAAAATAATTAATTATATATATATATATATATATATATATATATATTTTTTTTTTTTTTATTTTTTTTTTTATGTATTATAGGAGCCTATTTGATGACATGTACGTTTTACTTTAGATGATTGTTTGTTTTTCTGAAACTCGCAAGAATGCATGCAGCTTTCACTTGTATCCAAAAACATGGGGAATGATACTACATTTATCGTCATTGATATCGTTATCGCAATAAATACTAGAAAATATCGGGATAAATTTTTAAGTCCATATCGCCCATCCCTAATCTAGACCTCCTTCTGTGTTCAACTTGCGACCAAGGCGTAACTGACGCAATGAAGCTTCAAATCAAATCCAAATCAAATCACTTTATTTGTCACTCTACCATATGCACAAGTGCAACAGTAGGTGAAATTCTTAGGTGCAGTTCCGAGCAACATAGTAGTCATGACATGACATGTACAACATTTAAGCAACAACAGATTACACATCTGATGCGCACACAATTACTCACAGCACAGTATACACTACAATAAACAATAAATAATTTACACAATGTGAGTGTAGTTCTCACAGCTTTAAACAATATACACATACTTACAATATACATATACTTTAAACAATATACACTAAACATACACTAAACAATATACATTACGCTATAATAATAATAATAATAATATACAATGTATAGTATAAAATATTATTCACAGATTGAAAAATTGAAATCCAAAGTGCAATAGATGCTGTATGATAAATAAATGTGTATATAATGTGTGTGTATCTACAGTGGGTTGTGCTGAGTGATATTCTGTCCAGAGTGTGTTATGATACTGATGGATCAGGAGTTAAGTAGTCTAATTGCTTGTGGGAAGAAGCTGTTCTGAAGTCGGCTGGTGCGTGTTCTGATGCTACGGTACCGCCTGCCTGATGGGAGCAGTGAGAGCAGCCCATGGTTCGGGTGGCTAGAGTCTCTGATGATCCTCTGAGCTCTCTTCACACATCGCCTGGCGTAAATGTCCTGGAGGGAGGGAAGCTCACCTCCGATGATGCAGCTGGCCGTGCGCACTACCCTTTGCAGGGCCTTGCGGCTGCGGGCGGTACTGTTGCCGTACCAGGTGGTGATGCAGCCAGTCAGCAGGCTCTCTATGGTGCAGGTGTAGAAGCGTGTGAGGATGTGGCGGTTCATTCCAAACCTCCTCAGCCGTCGCAGGAAGAAAAGGCGCTGATGAGCCTTCTTCACAACGGCCTCGGAGTGGACGGACCATGAGAGTTCCTCTGTGATGTGGACACCGAGGAACTTGAAGCTGCTGACTCTCTCCACCGGTGCTCCATCGATGGTGATGGGGCGGTGTTCTCTCTCATTCCTCCTGAAGTCGACCACCAGCTCCTTGGTCTTGCTGACGTTGAGGGAGAGGTTGTGCTCCTGACACCACCGTGTCAGAGTGTGCACCTCCTCTCTGTAGGCCGTTTCATCATTGTCGGTGATAAGACCTACCACCGTCGTATCGTCAGCAAACTTGATGATGGTGTTGGAGCTGTGGGTTGCCACACAGTCATGTGTGTACAGGGAGTACAGGAGTGGGCTGAGAACGCAGCCCTGAGGGGCTCCAGTGTTGAGAGTCAGTGATGAGGAGATGTTACTGCCCATTCTGACCACCTGGCGTCTGTTTGACAGGAAGTCCAGGATCCAGCTGCATAACAGGCTGTTTAAGCCTAGAGCCCGGAGTTTAATGTCAAGTATGGAGGGCACAATGGTGTTGAATGCTGAGCTGTAGTCTACAAACAGCATTCTCACATATGTGTTCCTCTTTTCCAGGTGGGAGAGAGCAGTGTGTATAGTGGATGAAATGGCATCATCAGTGGAGCGGTTTGTGCGGTATGCAAACTGCAGTGGGTCCAGTGAGGGGGGGAGAACAGAGCAGATATGGTTTCTGACTAGTCTCTCAAAGCATTTACTGATGATGGGGGTCAGAGCAACAGGACGCCAGTCGTTTAAGCAGGTGGTTTTTGACTGCTTAGGTACAGGAACAATAGTGGACGTTTTAAAGCATGTGGGGACCACGGACAGGGAGAGGGACAGGTTAAAAATGTCCGTGAAAACTCCAGCCAGTTGGAGCGCGCACACTCTGATCACGCGGCCGGGAATGCCGTCTGGACCTGCGGCTTTACGGACGTTCACCCGCCGGAAGGATCGGGTTACATCCGCTACAGATACGGAGAGTGCACTAACCTCTGTATCTTCAGCCGCGAGCTCTCTCTCCGCGAGGGCGGTGTTAGTTCCCTCAAAGCGAGCATAGAAGGTGTTGAGCTCGTCCGGGAGAGAGGCAGCGGTGTTCACGGTGGAGTTTGTGTTCCCTTTATAGTCCGTGATGGTGTTAATTCCCCTCCACATGCTTCTGGAGTCGGTGGTGTTGAACTGTCCTTCAATCTTGTCCCTGTACTGCCGTTTTGCTGCTCTGATGGTTTTCCGGAGGGCATAACTTGCTTGTTTATGCTCCTCCGCATTACCGGAGTTAAAAGTGAAGGTCCGCGCATTGAGTGCCGCGCGAACATCCCCATTTAGCCACGGCTTCTGGTTAGGGTACAGCCGAATTGTTTTGGTCGGAACAACGTCTTCTACGCACTTACTGATGAAACACGTTACGCTATCAGCGTAAACCTCGATGTCGTCATCAGAGGCCGACCGGAACATCTCCCAGTCCGCATGATCAAAACAGTCCTGTAGCATAGAATCTGATTGGTCCAACCAGCACTGGATGGTTCTGAGGGCGGGTGCTTCCTGTTTGAGTCTTTGCCTATATGCGGGCAAAAGGAGGATGGAAGCGTGATCCGATTTGCCAAATGGTTGGCGCAGGAGGGACTTGTAACAATCCTTGAAGGGAGAGTAACAGTGATCCAAAACACGGTTCCCTCGCGTGTTGAAGTTAACATGTTGGTGGTATTTAGGTGCGATGCGCTTGAAGTTGGCTTTGTTAAAGTCCCCGGTCACAATAAACGCAGCCTCAGGATGCGCGGTTTCCTGCTCACTCACTGTCCTATACAGTTCCTTTAGTGCCCGGTCTGTGTCGGCTTGTGGGGGAATATACACAGCTGTGATGATGACCGCTGTGAATTCCCTCGGTAGCCAGAATGGTCGGCACAGACGCATGAGAAATTCCAGATCAGGAGAACAGAAAGACTTGATAGAATGTACGTTCCTCTGATCACACCAGGATCGGTTAATCATAAAACACACACCCCCGCCTTTGCTTTTCCCGGAGAGATCTTTTTCTCTGTCCATTCGATGCACGGAGAACCCCGCGGTTTCGATGGCCGAATCTGGAATCTCAGCTTGTGCATTTTGAATTGCAAGCGGCGTTACACAAGTTGACTATGGAAGGTGGTCTGGTGGAAGCTAGATATTTTACAAAAAGTTTTAAATTTGCATATTTTTCTTATTAAACTCTGCTTCAGAAGCCTCTTTTATTAACCCCACCCCCTCCAGAGCTGTGTGCAGTACGTTTATTTATGGATGTTTTTAAAAAAATGTCTGTCTCAAACTCATTGTATTTGTCAAAGAATGTCATTCACTTAAGATGGCTTGAGGGTGAGTAAATCATGGGTAATTTGAGTGAACTAAACCTTTAAATCAAACTGAAAGTTCATGAACTTTGAAAAAGTACTACCTTCTTACCAAAAACAGCTCAAAACTAGCCCACTGACCAATCAAAAACAGCCCAAAACTAGCCCACTGACCAATCAACAACAGCCCAAAACTATCCCAATGGCCAATCAAAAACAGCCCAAAACTAGCCCACTGACCAATCAAAAACAGCCCAAACCTAGCCCACTGACCAATCAAAAACAGCCCAAAAGTAAACCACTGACCAATCAACAACAGCCCAAAAGTAACCCAATGGCCAATTATAAACAGCCCAAAAGTAACCCAATGGCCAATCAAAAATAGCCCAAAACTAGCCCACTGACAAATCAACAACAGCCCAAAAGAAACCCAATGGCCATTCATAATCAGCCCAAAAGTAGCCCAATGGCCAATCAAAATCAGCCCAAAAGTAGCCCATTGGCCAATCAAAAACAGCCCAAAACTAGCCCAATGGCCAACCATACACAGCCCAAAAGTAGCCCAATGGCCAATCAAAAACAGCCCAAAAGTAGCCCAATGGCCAATCAAAAACAGCCCAAAAGTAGCCCAATGGCCAATCAAAATCAGCTCAAAAGTAGCCCAATGGCCAATCAACAACAGCCCAGACCTAGCCCGATGACCAATCAACAACAGCCCAAAAGTAACCCAATGGCCAATCATAAACAGCCCAAAACTATTCAAATGGCCAATCAAAAACAGCCCAAAACTAGCCCACTGACCAATCAAAAACAGCCCAAAACTATCCCACTGACCAATCAACAACAGCCCAAAACTACCCCAATGGCCAATTATAAACAGCCCAAAACTATCCCAATGGCCAATCAAAAACAGCCCAAACCTAGCCCACTGACCAATCAAAAACAGCCCAAAAGTAACCCACTGACCAATCAACAACAGCCCAAAAGTAACCCAATGGCCAATCAAAAATAGCCCAAAACTAGCCCACTGACAAATCAACAAAGAGGCCAAAAGTAACCCAATGGCCAATCAAAAATAACCCAAAAGTAACCCACTGACCAATCAACAACAGCCCAAAAGTAACCCAATGTCCAATCATAAACAGCACAAAAGTAACCCAATGGCCAATAAACAACAGCCCAAAAGTAGCCCAATGGCCAATCAAAAACAGCCCAAAAGTAGGCCAATGGCCAATCAAAAACAGCCCAAAACTAGCCCAATGGCCAATCAAAAACAGCCCAAAACTAGCCCAATGGACAATCAACAACAGCCCAAAAGTAACCCAATGGGCAATCATAAACAGCCCAAAACTATCCCAATGGCCAATCAAAAATAGCCCAATGGCCAATCAACAACAGCCCAAAAGTAACCCAATGGGCAATCATAAACAGCCCAAAAGTAACCCAATGGCCAATCATAATCAGCCCAAAACTATCCCAATGGCCAATCAAAAATAGCCCAATGGCCAATCAACAACAGCCCAAAAGTAACCCAATGGGCAATCAACAACAGCCCAAAAGTAACCCAATGGGCAATCATAAACAGCCCAAAAGTAACCCAATGGCCAATCATAAACAGCCCAAAAGTAACCCAATGGCCAATCATAAACAGCCCAAAAGTAACCCAATGGCCAATCATAATCAGCCCAAAACTATCCCAATGGCCAATCAAAAATAGCCCAATGGCCAATCAACAACAGCCCAAAAGTAACCCAATGGGCAATCAACAACAGCCCAAAAGTAACCCAATGGGCAATCATAAACAGCCCAAAAGTAACCCAATGGCCAATCATAAACAGCCCAAAAGTAACCCAATGGCCAATCATAATCAGCCCAAAAGTAGCCCAATGGCCAATCAAAAACATATTCCAAACATCAAACTCAAAATATGCCACTCCCATACATAAAATACATAATGTACCGTCACTGTTATGCGTTATACACATTTTCACCTTTACAATCACAATATAGTAGTAATCATAATTAGTTGGTTCAACGGATCACAAAACTCACGGTTCAGATCATATTACGTTTTTTGAGACCCGGATCGGATCATTTTCCAGATCAGCAAAAAAAAAAAATTACTAATTGAGGACGGGGGCAGATGTAACTTTGCATTTATTACTTAAAGCAAACTTTAAGTACTTCGAGAGCAAAAACTACCATCCTAACTAATAAAGTTCAAACATTATGAAAGGCAAGTAAACAATCAAAAATTGGAAGGACTGCAGACAAGGCAACCCTGCCTCTAGCGATCCTTAGCTGCACCCAGTTTGAAAACCCCTGCAATAGACACTAAATGGAGTTAATAAGTCTTACAAATAACTTCAGAGCTGAATATATAACATTTATCTACTTATTACTATTCATTCTGTCATACATTAAGTGAGCTTCAGGTGTCCAAATGCTATTTTGGACGATTGACAGACAGCCGCAAACCAGATTCTGAACCTCAATAATGACATTTTACTCATTTTTCCAATCCCTAAAATCATTCAAATGGTTTTCAGGGAGTCGTATCTTAAAACAAATCATCATACCTGCTTTGTGGCTGTCAAGAGGAGCTAAACATTTTCTTTAATTTGGAGAAAAAGCCCTCGTCTTTCTGTTTGTGCCCTGTCTCAGCCTGATTACTGCCCCCTCCTGGACAGAAACAGGTACTGGTTTTAACATGACCGCCCCAGTATAATCGCTGTTACTGCTTTATTTCAATTAATTGTGCAGCCCTATTTATTCATTTAAATTTTACATTTGATTTTATTAATTATTATCTTTTCATCAACCCCTACAGTTCTCTTAAACATAATAAATGAATCTGTTAACATGTTTATTTTGTTCTTTCTGTTTCAGCTGTCAGCGGCGGATCATCTTGCATTGCTCAAATGGCCATGACTGTGCTTAAAAATCCCTCTGGTCAAGCAGGCGGCCAGCCTGGATCGCTGCTCTAGCCGGATTGGCTGCTTGGTACCTCATGTGGCCTCCTGTGACCCAATGAGAAAGGAGAAAGGGGTCAGATAATAGACAAGAACAAATCTTTGTTCTGCTAATGATTAGTGAGGCATTCCAACACATTTCCCTCTTAGAGCATCCCATTTACCCCCTCGTTCTTGGGTGAATGTGATTTAATAATAATAATGTATGAACACAGACTATTTAAGCGCAGGATAGCATAGTTTATTGTGGCAGACGTTACTGTTGCACCTGTCAGTGTTGATGAAGTTAAGGGTGGAGAAGAGCTGTGGAGAGCGTTATCTTTATAGTTTTATCGCAGTATCGAGTCATTTTGTGCAACAAGTCAAATGGGCCAAAACATCTACACAAGTATGTAAACGCAAGATTGGTTATAGAATTGTATCTCACTCATCACTATAAGGTATCAGTGCAAACTGTCTTTTATTGGGCCCATTTGTCATGCATGATTTCAAATGAGATATGCTATGCATACATGCAGCATTTACAAAGAAAAGCAGTCCTTCTGCAGGGCAGACCGCTGAGATGCCAGCTCAAAAACACGACTGCCACAACGGTTCATGAAGAAGAGCCTTTTTCAAGAGGTTTAGAATGTAAAAGATGGAAGAATTGCACATTTAAGGTCATTTTTGTCTAGTTAAACAGCTTGATATGTTACAGACTCTGCAGTTGGGGATTTTCTACATAGTCGGTTAAATGGGCCAGAATGAACTGTTTTTACAAGTGGTTGACCGAATTGAGTTTTTCAGTGATGATGAAGATCAATATACTTTATATTATTATTATTATTATTGTGTGTACATAGTATTTCTGTCGATTATGTACACACAATTATATAAGGTAACACTTTACAATAAGGTCTAGTGTATTAGTAAATGTTGACATTTTACATTAACCAAGATGGCTGACAGACATCACCACCACAAATAATGTTGTCCCCGATCACAATACAAATTACATTCAAAACAGTTCAATGAACACAATTGAAACACTAAAGACTTTGAGCCAAAAACGGCAAATGGATTATTGGCTACTAGATATTTTACACAAACTAAACCAATGATATTCAAATAGCCGACTACTTACATTTTAAATGATGGATACAAAATCTAGTTTAGGTTTTGATCGCTAATATGCTATGTTCCATCCACATTTGCATTTTGTCTATGTAGGCGATTGAAAATGTATTTTCTTGCTGCTGAAATACATTTTGAAATATATTTTGGTATATGAAGGCTGGAACAAAATATATTTTCACTTTCAAAAATATATTTAATCAAACTTCGAATATATTTCACTGTTTACAACATACATTTACCATATATTTAAAAAAATAAAATAAAATTCGTATAGGACGGTCCGCATCCACACCCCGGCATGTTTCCATCCGGATCGCGAGACAGAGCGAGAGCACCATTTTCCTGTTTCTAGTCGAAGTGAGCAGAGTCGGGATCTTTTGTGGTAATGATATTTCAGCGCCATATCCTCTTGTAGTTTTATCTAAAGCCAAACGTGCTTCATTCAAGCCCTTTCAGCTCTGTGTGTTCTCTCTTTCTTCACATTAACGGAGCTAAACGCTCAAACGGCCATCGCGTTGTTTCACTGTAGACATCGCCCAACCCTAGTGCACAAGTATTGTTCATTGTTATTTCATGTTAATGGGCTCATGACATGGATTTTTTTATTTTAATATGTTTCTTGAGGTTCACTTTTTTCACAAAAAATAAATAAATGTGGGAAAAGCTATTATTTTCAACCCTCTGTCTGAAATGGTCAGTTTTTAAGGGGCAGCTCCTTTAAGGCTTGTCAGTAAATGACCACTGTTATGATTGGCTGACTTCATCGCATAAGAAACCATATCAACGCCCTTTGCTATTGCGAGTCAGTGTTTTGAAAACAGTATCCATATAAAACCATCATTTACAGACAAAGTGTTATGAGGTTATTTACTTACGGTTTGTGATGCAGATGCTGTCAGGTCCAGTACAGTTTCTGCTTCATCTTTAAACACACGTTTGTTTGTGAGCTCTCCATCACACTGTGCCTCCTTTACAAAACAAATGCTCCGAACAAACATATAATCCTCCGACATTATCCAGGACTCCATTAAAAATAAACCATCCACTTGTTTCCGACGCTGGGATCCTTCTGAAGTCTGTACAGAGACGCAAACGAGCTGACACACTCGTTCACTCTTCCATTAGTCCTGTTGTCGGCAGACTCGTGTGTGTGTGTGGAGTGTGTCAGAAACTGAACACACATCTGTATACTGTATCCAGTGTAGACGGCGTCACTGATTATAATGGGCTCGATTTACTTTTGGTTCTGTTGACGCAACACTCACATCCAGTGTAGGCAAATATCAGCCGTTAAGCGACCAGTGGGCGGGGCCAATGCTGTGATGTATAGCTATTAGTCGATATCTTGCTCTGGAGGCGGTCATATGCAAATGTGTTTGCCAGTGTGACATCATAGATCCCTCAATATCAAAACGAGCTGTTTTTGGAGCTTAATGAAATAAATGCTTTGTTTATAATGAGGAGGGGGTTTTATGCTATGAAACGTGCAGGATATTTGAATGGCACAACGACCCCTTTAACTACACACAGAGAAAAAGGGTATCAAGGGTGTACCTTTAGGGGTACAACAGCTCGTCTCTGGGGCAGTTCCCTTAAAAGGTTCTTTGTATCTTTTTTACTCCTAAAATGTGCATATTAGTCCCCTAGAGTACAAACACGTGCCTTAAGGCACTACTATTAACCTTTTTGTGGTAAAAAAAAAGGTACAAATATGCCCCAATGACAAGCTGTTGTACCCCTAAAGATAACATTTTGACACTTTTTTTTGTATAATAGGTATCCAATGTTAAAAAATTAAAGCTTATTGTAAAGTGCTACTAGTATTTGAATGCAGTTTAAACAAGGGAACAATACTGAATTAGTATAGAGTTGCACAAGCTAGAATTAACACAAGTGTTTTTCTCTAAAGGTGATTCGTTGATCTTGTATGACATTATTAACATTTATGGATGCAATAATTTCTAGAGTCAACTTTTAATGCATATTAACGGTTTGTTCCCTTTGATATTATATCCTAAGACCATATGTGCAATGTTCTCCAAAGCACTGTGACATGATGCATTTGAGGAGGATTGTGGGAGATTGTGTATCCGTCCTCATTTACTGAGGCATGTGTGTGTTAACTAAAGGTGTTTTTCACTGAAAGGCTGTTTCAGAAGTCTATATATCATTTAGTTTTGTAGAAGAGCTAAATCTGAACATCATATTTCTGATGAATAATGTTCTTGAGTGTTTGATGTGATGCCAAATGCTGAGGGGCTGAACATTCACAGGACTTTCTGAACCAAAGGAAATGTTACTTTGCTTTACTAATCGGATCATAAAACAGATCGGCATGTGTGTGAAGTGTTTTGCAGAAACGGCTGTGCTTGGGTTTATGCAGATCATTTAATTTGTTAGTTTATTTTGAGTTTTGAATAACTGACAGCTTATTTTATAACACTGGAGACATCGAGAGGAATGGAGTGGTGTTGATTTACAGTACGGTGGTTTTATTTAGACAGTTTTTGTGTAGTTCGGTTTCTTTATTCTGTTCATTTTAAGGTTTAGAAGAGTTTTTTGCTTTAAAAAAAAAAAATCCTTTTTTTAGTTGTTTAAAGTGTTTCCTCCAGCTCTGTGTTCACTGTAATGAGTAATAAATTCACAACTGTGCTGCATTCACTGTTTGCTCAAGTTCATGTTTTATTTCAATCATTTTTAATAAAGAATAATTCAGATTTAATGTAAAGCTCAATGCATACCGTAAGTTGCCAGAGAAAATGGAAAAAACATACAATTACAATCTAAATCTTCAGATTGTATGAAGCAAAACGATCTGATGATTTAGAATTTTAAATTTGCAGATTGTATTTTATTTTTTGCTAAAGCATGTATTGATGTTTCTGTATAAAATGTGTTGTTTGAGATATAAAGTTACTATATTATTATGGAAGTCCATTTCCACCACACAAGAAACAAATCATGCTCTGGTGAATCTTAATCGTGACATAAAAAGTCAGAATTATTACATTATGAGATAAAACATGGAATTATGAGATACAATGTTGTGTATAAATGAACAATGCATAAAATTGAGATCAAGTGAAATTATGACATTGCTACATACCAAGTTGCTATTGACTAAAGCACACAGATCTCAGTGTTAAATCTTCTGTTATTCATCATTTCTTAGGGTTGTGAATGCACAGCCATTGACTCAGAACACAACATTTGGTTTAATCAGCAAACACAATGTCAGTTTATCAGCAAACAACACAATACACATGTTTTAACTCATCCTGAGATGTGCTGAATGAAAGATGTTACAGTACAGTCAAAACAGACACTTTCAGCGTCACTGCAAAACATGTTTAGTTCATTTCATCTTCATCTTTTTACATTGACTCAGTTAAGTTGTATTTAATTAGAATTGAGTTATTTGAATGTATAAAAGTAGATGGCACAACTTTATGAAAGTGAAAAGTAAAGTGAACTTACTTTAAGTTTTCAATACCAAAGTTCACGTTCATTTCTCATAATTTGGCTTATTTTGATTTAGCTTAGTTCAATCAAATACATAATTATTTTATTTCAGTTGTAAATAAATCTTGTTTTCTGCTTCAGTCATGTTTCAGTTGACAACAAACTTTTTTCGTCCAAACTTTGCTTCACTTTATTCTCTGTCACATATGTAATATCCAGCCTCAAAAACCCAGAGGGGAAAAATACATTACACACACACACACACACGCCAGAACGTACCAAATGAATACATCATGACAGGATCAAATAAAGTCTGTTACAATACTCATTTAGTCCTCATGAGAAATTGGCAGTAAAATCATGAGAATGGAACAAAGACTCAGTCGTGTGAGAACATCTCAACATTTTGTTTAACAGAACAATAAAAACCGGGTTGGGGAGACACAACATTTTCTTTTTGGGTGAAATATTTCCTTCAGACAAAATCAAAATGGACTTGAATGAATGATAAAACATGAAAATTAAGAATTTGTGTGTAAATGAGAACATATGAATATATGATGAATAAACTTTAACTCATGTTTTCTTCTGTTTCCAACATCTAATCAGAGTTTGGACACATCTAATAATTCTTCATATCTACAGTGGAGATGATGATGTCATCAGTGATCATGTGACTGAACTCTTTGTGTCCACATGTTTGACTGGCAGTGTAAATAATATTAAATATTGATATTAGTTTTTTCATTGTATTTGCTTTTATGTCATTTGATCAAGTAACTGTATTCACTGATCTCATTAGTAATCATCACAGATAATCAGTGGTGTGGAGTTTGTATTCCGCCACCGATACCCCAAACAAACAAATGGATAGAGTTTCTCGTTAAAAGGCGTCCCGGTGTAAGAGTAGATATGAGACATGGAATCCACATCATAAAAAGAGACGAGCCGCTCCTCATAATCCACAAACACCCCGACCCTCTGAGGCTCCACTCTCAGAGTAAGAGAGACAGATGGAGAATCACGGGCAAAATACTGCCCATCTCTTAGACTCACAGTCCAGTGTCCATTCTCAGGACTCATAAGGATCCAGCCCTTCCTGTCACAGGATTCTCTGACCACTCCTAAATCCCACTTAATTTGATTCTTCACCTGAACCTCAAAGTAAAAACTCCCTGAGGAGAATCCGTCCTTCCCAAGAACACCACGATATTTATCAAACCTGTCTTTTCCCCCATCCACTCTGTTCAGTTCTCCGTTTCCAAATTTCACTTGTTTCCCATCATCAGACAGGATGAGACGTGGATGAGCCGTATCAGCATCCAGAATCACTTTCACTGCTGAAAATATGAAACATTCTGCTTTACAGATGAGCAAACAATACAATAAAGACAATGATTAATTTTAATCACGGCAACTTTACAACAAGATAAACAAAAATAAAAAACACTGCATAGACTGTCTGGGTTCTGGATGCTCTAGCGTTTGCTAGGGGGTTGCAATGTTGTTGCTAGGCAGTCGCTAGGGTGTTCTGCATGGTTGCCATGCAGTTGCTATTGTGTTCTGGATGGTTGCTAGGCATTTGTCTGGATGTTGGTATGCAGTTGCTAGGGTGTTCTGGGTGGTTGCTAGGCAGTTGCTAGGGTATTGCTGTCTGGTTGCTATGCTGTTGCTAAGGTTCTCAGGATGGTTACTATGGTGTTGCTATGTGGTTGCTAGGGTATTCTAGATGGTTGCTAGGGGCTTTGCCAGGTGGTTGCTATGGTGTTCTGAGTGGTTGCTAGGACGTTGCCAGGCAGTTGCTATGGTATTGTAAGAGTGTTCTGGGTGGCTGCTAGTGCATTGCTAGGTGGTTAAAACTTTAGTATCATAAAGACAAGACACACTATGTGAGCAGGTACTACATTTGAATTTGAACAAACTTCGCGACCGTTAAAAAAGTGTGTTCTATATAGTATGAATGAATGTAGTATGAGTGTAATCTTGACGTACTACATCCGTCATGTTGTCGTGATCATGTGACCTACCAGCGTCAGTTGTGTCCCATCACCTCATTCATAAATCGCCTCCCGTGGCCTCATGGGATAGTAAAGTGTCCATCGCCGGAAGTAATAGGTCATCTGGGTACTTTTCGCCTACTGTTTTTGAAAACTATGAATTCGGAAATACTACTCTGTTTGCGTACTGTTTTCGCATACTATATAGTAGAGAAGTATTTGATTTCGGACGCAGCTATAGTTTCGCCGGGTTCCGGTCCACTGCCGGCGCGGCGCAGTAGGATGACGTCATAACCGCTCGCCCTACAGGAGTTCGAGTTTGCCGGTCCAGCTCCCATAAACCCGTTTACACCCACATATAACACGCGATTTAACAATAAAACGTAAAACAAACAAATAGTGAGTGCAGGGCTCTCAAGTCTCAAGCATTGGGCGTGAGACACACGGATTTCAACCCGCTCACACGCCACACCTTGTATTTCTCACGCAGAGAAACTTCCAGGATAATGCCCACCAAGTTGCGCCGCTATTAAGAGGAATCAAGTGATAGAGTTCAGAAGGCCCTGCCATGCACCAGCCAATCAAATAAAATATTTAGCTACCGAACAGCCAATCAGAAAATAGCATTGCTGTATCCGGGTAAGATTTAGATATTCCCGCAACAACGTTTACATTCTGCCACCTACTGGTGGTTTAGTTTAATGTTTCTTTCCAACATTTCTTATTTGTATATTCAAAAATATTTAACCTCTTAACCTGCATCCCCTATTTTTGAGAATTTTTTGAAAATGACATACCAAAATGAAAATGTCTGCAGCTCTTAAACCCTATGGTCTATATTCATAAATCTGGTCTTATTTTAAACTAGACACTTGAAATGTTGCTACCCAAGAGTCATAACTCAAAATAATATGGGAACAGAGTAATATACATGTAAATATACATGTAAGTGACATGTAAGTGAACTGCTAATTATAATGGATAAACAGTTACTGAAAAACTAAAGCAACTATTTACAGAAATTACAAAGTGTAAAAAAGTCATTTAGTTGATAAGAAGTGTCAGTCTGAGTCTGCGCTCCACTGCAGTTTCTGCCCTTAACACTGGCAGGGGCGTGCCGGGGTTATGAAAGCCTAAGCACTAGTAGTATTGACTAGTAGTATTCACCTAATCCTACTTACATAAACTGAGCAAGATAATGCCTTTTGATTGGTTACTAAGTCCATCAATCAAACCTTTGTTGGAAAGGCATTGGCTAGGCACCGAGTGCCTTTATCCAACGTAAACCATGGGCACAATGATTGACAGCTCACCAAGCCTGTAAGGCGCTTCCTCTTTATGATGCGTCACAGGAGAGACTCTGATTGAAGGAGAGAGCCGAGGGAGGGTTTATGTTACGGAGAAGAGACTATTATTGCAGGGGGAGTTTGCCAGAAACGGATTAGAATCGATATTTCATTGAAAATGGACATGATTGATTACGCTAACTCAAAACTCCCTTGCAAACAACAGAGGATTTTTAGTTTTTTTTCCCTATTTTTTTGTTGTTTTGGATTAAAAAGTGGGATGCATTTTGAAGAGTGGACCCTTACACAGATGTATGCGGGTGTTTATTGGATTCGTCCGATCTGATCTGAACGACAGGAGATGAAAGATGAGAACCGCTAATATTATGCTAATGTTTACATAGCTGGTCCTTTAGCATTTCATTTAACCCTTTCCGCTCTGGTGTATTTATT
Organism: Romanogobio albipinnatus; assembly: GCA_023566225.1. NCBI lineage: Eukaryota > Metazoa > Chordata > Actinopteri > Cypriniformes > Gobionidae > Romanogobio > Romanogobio albipinnatus. The sequence goes on from CM042240.1 coordinate 15,602,949, forward strand.
GCAAAAACAAGTTCAGAACATGGATCTTGAGTGTTTTAGCTTTCAAATGATACATAGTTTGTGATAGTTGATTGAATATTTTGTATAAAACAAAAGTAAAAAAAAGTACAGACACGCCCACGAACCGGTGCGGGTTAAGAGGTTAAAACAATCTCATAACATTTTTCAGTGTAAATTATTTAATTTGATTGGCAACAGCCCTACAGTGTCTTATTCTAATTTAATTTATAGATCAAATTTAAGAATATAAAATGAAAGCTGAAGCATAGCCTACATTTAATAGATTAAGGGAAAATGCCCTTTATAAAAGGTACAAATATGAAAGATATGCAGATTTAAATATGTCAAAAGCTGATTGAACACTGGTGAGAATATTGCTTCAGAATAAATTATATTTACAACTCATTAAATTTGGAAAAAAAACATATATATTCCAAATTATTATGGATTATTAATTTGCCTCTTCCCTGACATCTTTGAAATGGAGAAATGCAAGAATTAACACACACACACACACACACACACACACACACACACACACACACACACACACACACACACACACACCATCAGGACAATAATTAAGAAGTTCCAGTCCACTAAAGATGTTATGAATCTGCCTGGAAGAGGTCGTGTGACGATATCGTCCTAATGCACGGTGAGGAGGAGAGTTTGAGTGTCCAAAGACTCTCCGAGGATCACAGATGGAGAATTGCAGAGATTAGTTGAGTCTTGGGGTCAGAAAGATGAAAGAAATGATCAAGCAGCACCAACATCACCACCATAGACTGTAAAAAAATATGGATGTAGTGTCCGTGACGTCACCCATAGGATTCCGATGAGCCGTTCTGAAGCGCAAAGTATGGATGAGATCGCCGTTGCCATCTTGGCAGCATCGCGCGTCACTCCTGGATAACAGAAAATGGGCAAAGAGGCGGGACGTGGGCGGAACTGAAGTGACGCGATGACTAAAGGCTGATTTATACTTCTGTGTCGGACCTACGGCGTATCCTCTACGGCGCAAGTTACGCGTTGGTTTTCATTTATACTTCTGTGTTGTTGCCCACGTCAATGTGCAATTCCACATGCAGACCGCTAGAGGCAGTGTCCACGGGCATGTTGATGGTAACCCACAGTGTCAAGGCAAAAGCCAAAGATGAAGCATGTTTACATTTTTGGAGTATCAGCAGCCGTCATGGCGACAGATAGCGGCTTTTCTTGCAGCTTGAGTTGTTGTATGTAATACAAATTAATAGGGGTGTGACGAGATCTCGCGAGACTAAACTGTGACGAGATCTCGCGAGACTAAACTGTGACGAGATTTCTCGTCGAGGTGAAAAGCTGTCTCGTGTCATAATCTATTTTTTTACAGTCTGGTCATAATGTCATGATGGAGTGTGAGGGTTAAGTTAGGATATAATAGGCCAACACTACGTTTACATTACGAATAGTGATGTGTCGTGATGTGTTCATTTTGAACAAATCTTTAATATGACTCGAGAACAACGGGTTGTCTCAGAGAGCGATTCGTTCATTTTGTGTTGACTGTGCATGCTCAACATCCCATATGTTCTGTACAGGAAACAGAATTGATTAGTTCACCAGTCTCGAGTCATTCATTTCATCAAGTCCCAGCCCATAGGCAAAGTTATGCAGTCACCGGAAACAGAAAAGATTAGTTCATCTCTCGAGTCTTCTCGTTCAAATCGCTCGTTCAAGTCCCCATAGGCTGAATGCAGAAACAGCTCATCTCTCGAGTCTCGTTCTTTTGTCACGTGAGGTGACAGCCGTGTTGGATACAGAAATTAGTTAATTCCTTTACAGTCTATGGTTAATTCACAATTACTTACAAACAAGTGAGGGTTTTTTTATGTTTGTTTAGTTCAGTTTTTTTTTTAGCTAGTTTAATTAATTTTCCTATGAAGCCTGGACACATTGGGTTGTTCAGAACGGATAGGCATAACAAATGTTTATTGCACATATCTTCTGATGATTTTATAATAATAAATATACTACAACATGCAGTCAATAATACGACTGTAATATTGTATATGTTGCGAAACACTGAACAGGGAAGCGGTCACGTGAAAAAAGAACGAACGAGAAGACTCGAGAGATTAACTCATCTTTTCTGTTTCCGGTGACTGCATAGCCTTGCCTATGGGGCTGGGACTTGATGAACGAATGACTCAAACCCCAAGACTCGAGACTGGTGAACAAATCAATTCTGTTTCCGGACGCATGTATTGCATATGAGGCTGTCACGGCCCAGATCAGACATGATGACGGAACTAACGGCTCATACCCGAAGAGACGAGAGGTGAACTAAACTTTCCACGGAACAGATGTGTTTAAATGTGAAGTGACAAAGGAAAGCACGATTTGGATCGGGAGGTGAGGTGAACTAACAGACTGCATACATAGACTGAAGCAATTTAAGCAATTCATTAATAACTTATTTCTCAAAGTTTGGCCATGGCTGCATTAGCTTATAGTTTATTTTTTATTCCAAAAGTACTAAATTTGTTTAAAAATGTAGCATGTAACGTTTTAATTAGATTCTGCTGAAATAAACGAAATTACTTGAAAAAAGATTCATTCATTTTGCTGAACGAGATTCAAAGATCCGAGTAAGTAAAATGATCCGAACTTCCCATCACTAATTACGAATCTACTCTAGTTTTTTGCTTTTTATATAAATAAAAGCTATTTAATTTAGATAACAGTCGCTTCAATTCCATCAGCTCACCCAATACGAGCTGTTTTGAGTCGTGCGCGCAGCACTGATCACGTGACAAGAAGACTTTGAGCGTGTTATGAGTGTGCGTTAAGTGTGTTAGTGAAGCGCTTGCATTGTACGAATGTTACATGTTAGTGGACTCGATCGTGGTGAGTTTATATTTTAAAATGCGTGTTCAGCACCACCACTCCCTATTCCCAGAGTACGCACGACCGCGAAATTCCATACGTTACCGCTGTTTGAAAGCGGCTCCTTGAGGCACGCGAATATCTCCGAATATAAAAGCTATCCCGTTGTAACCATCTCTTAGCTCTGCATCATGCTTGAAGATAAATTTGGACTCTATTTGCACTTTGAATATTGAGTAGCCTACTTTGATCATGGCTATTGTTTGCACTTAATATCTATGATCAGTTTATGGGAAGGAGTTCAGTTAGGAGGTCAAAAGAAGCTCATGTGCAGTTTTAAGGTCTGAAGAGACAATCATACCGGACAGAAGCCAGTGGAGTTTTTGCCAAAACCTTTACAGTGCTTTAAGTATTGTTGTCTTTTACTGCATATGATAATTCATACTCAGAAAGTAGAACTGAAATGACATTCATTACAAGATAATGAGTTAAATCATTTCAAATGCACCTGCAAACAATTTTTCTAGTCATGTATTTCATCATTGAGGATTTCTGAAAAATACTATGTAAAAATCTTGTCTCGTTCTCGTGAACCCAATCTCGTATCTCATCTCGTGAGATAAGTGTCTCGTCACACCCCTACAAATTAAGCATCTCTAGTTGATTAGTAGAGTTATATAAGAGGCGATCTGGCGCTGGAATGCGTTTTTGAAATCATGCAGAGCTCGTGGCGCTGTTTTCAGTATCGGTGGCTCATGCAGACGTGTGCTTCAATCGATTGCTGTTGCAGAGACTATTCGTTCCTTTGAAATCACAAAACGAAATGCACCCTAATGTGTCCCTGTTCTTGATATACAATCGCTGATTAACATCTTTGGTTTTAATGAGAAAATAAATAAACTATACTCAGCGGATCTATGTATTTATTCACTAACATAAAGAAACTCTGGAATACAAAATATTGTGTAGCAGATGTAAGGATGAAACTATCATCCCATTTCTGGACAGACACACACACTCTTATCGCAGATTTTATTATTTATTTATTTATTGACCTAAGGGAGGGGTTCTGGCAGACCAATCACAGCGCTTGTGATCCACATAATTGACGCGTTGTTACATTTTTGGAGAGGTGCACGTCAGGGTACAAAAGCCTACGGCGTAGCTGCGGCGTACAGTCGATGCAGAAGTATAAATTGGCCTTAACGGAGAGCAGATAAATGGCTATCCACCTGTCATTCGAAGTGGCCACACCCTTAATTATGCAGATCTTTAATGCTTTATATAATGTAAACGAATGAGTTATAAAAAGATTCACCCCCCTCACAGTTGTCATGAAGGGCAAAATTAGCAGTATAGACCAAAACCACAATTTGTACCAGACTGTAAACATGTGTTCTTCTGCTGTGAAATTGGGCATTTTAACATGGGGCTCAATGAGATTCTGCTCCCTTCTGGAGCCTGTCTCTAGTGGCCAGTCGATGAATTGCAGTTTATGTCACTTCCGTATTGGCTTCAAGAGAACATGTCCACGGTTACATATACCACTGGATCTTTAATGTTGTGGGCCTATTATTGCTGGAGGTCCTGGACATCTTGTTCAGAAACATGGATTCTATCAAATACCAACAGATAAAAAAAATCAAAACCTGACGGCCTCTGCTTCTTAGAATGAGCCGTGGTTGGATCTTCCATCAGGACAACGATCCAAAACAAACATCAAAATCAACACAAAAATGTGTCCCTGAACACAAAATGAAGCTTCTGCCATGACCGTCCCAGTCCCTGACCTGAACCCTATAGAAGATGAGTGGCTGAACTGAAGAGAAGAAGCACCAACATGGATCTGTGAATCTGAAGGATCTGGAGAGATTCTGTGTGGAGGAATTGTCTCGGATCTCTGGTCAGCTGTTCTCCAGACTCATCAGGCATTATAGAAGAAGACTCAGAGCTGTTATCTTGGAAAAGGGAGGTTGCAAAAAGTATTTAATAAAAGGGGGCCAATAATTGTGACCAACGTGTTTTGGACAAAAGCATTCATTTCATAATGTGATATAGACCACACACTTCTTTTACTTCAATGAAAGGTTAGATTTTTGTGAATGTTTAAAATAAAAGATCAAAAGGATAAACAATGCAGATTTATTTTTACAGCCATATTTGATCATATTTACCAGAGGTGCCAATAATTCTGGCCATGACTGTAAATGACTGGATTGCTCATGGCGTTCTGAACTGCCATCAGGCGGTGAAGCCGCAGGAAGTGTTCGAGCGGCCATCTTACTAAACCGACAGAGGCATCATCGACTTACAGCCAAAACATTGATCTAAAATCACACGATCTGCAACGTCTCAGTCTAACGGGATTTGTTTTACGATATATGTATGTAAATTAATTGTACCCTTTCGTTCAGTCACTACGACGTACGTTAGTGACTAACAAATGGGGGTTTCGCTTAGAAGCCTATTATCTTCGAGCATATAGAAAACGCCCAATGGCGTGCCAATGCCATGGGGCATGCGGAATTTTCATACGTAACTCCGCCTCACCGCGTGAGTATAAAAGGAAGTATGTGGCAATATCGCATTATGTTTCTGCTTTCGGAGCCAAGAGTACCTACCTCTTCACTCATCACAAGCCTTCTGAGACTCCTTCTTCGAGACGAGCAGCTTTCCAGTCGGTGTTGGTGTGACAGCACGTTCCAGTTATCGCATACTTCCTGCCTGCTGATCTGCGCGGTGGTCTGCTAGACGGCTGGTGTGTGTTTCCCTGGGCGCTTTGGCATCGACTGCGAGGTTTCCTCTCACAAAAAGAGCTTGCGCGCGGCACGTCTTTTTCAAGACGGTTCGCCCGTGCACTTCTGGGTGCGATCGATCTCCGTTGCTGTCTATGGGCACATTCACTGCTCGACGTATTTGGGCTTCAGCACGTTCAGGCAGTGATTGTGGATGTGTCATGTTCCCACTGCGGGCCCTGGCGGCTAGCTGCTGCACCCAGCCACCGGCTCAGTTGCCTCAGTCCGCTCGCCCCACCGAGGGCGCCCTCCCTCCTCCCGTCCAGCCCCAGCAGCAACCTTCACCGGGCCGCGCCGTGGAGGTGGTTACAGGATGTTGCCCAGTCCACTCCCCAGCCTGGTTAAACGCCAGGCTGGAGGCAGACAACCCAGAGATGGGTCCCAGTTCTTTCCAGGGCTTGGTAGCAGGGCCTCTCCTTCCCCCGGTGGAGGGCTGGGGGAAAATCCTTCTGCTGCTGGCCCCCCGGGCCACGGCGCTCTCATCCCTCTCTGTCGCCAGCCTCCTCTCAGAGCAGACCCCAGTGGAACGTGCATCCTTCCCTGGTCTCCTCTGTCAGGACGCAGCCGTTAACCTGAGCAAGAGTGCAGTTCCACTGAAACTTTTTCAGAGACTCCTGGGGCATATGGCATCTGCAGCCACGGTGACGCCGCTCGGATTGCTTCATATGAGACTGCTTCAGCATTGGCTTCGCGATCGAGTCCCGAGGTGGGCATGGCAGTCTGGCTCCGGGTACAAGTGACTCGGGCCTGCCTTCAGACACTCACCCCGTGGTCGAACCTCAGTTTTCTACTGGCCGGTGTGCCCTTAGAAAGAGTTTCCAGGCATGTTGTGGTATCGACGGATGCCTCTGCCACGGGTTGGGGTGCCATGTGCAATGGACAAGCAGCCGCGGGCTCCTGGAAACAGGACCCCAGCGCCTTCTGCATGTCAATTGCCTCGAGTTACTGGCAGTACGGTTTGCCCTGCACCGCTTCCGGGCGTTGCTGAAGGGTCAACATGTGCTTGTCAGGACAGACAACACAGCCGTAGTAGCGTACATCAACCACCAGGGCGGTCTACGCTCCCGCCGTATGTCTCAACTCGCCCGCCACTTCGTTTTATGGAGTCAGAAGTGCCTGAGGTCCCTTCGTGCTGTCCATATTCCAGGAGCCCTGAACCGTGCAGCCGACGAGCTCTCACGGTTTCAGCCACTCCCGGGAGAATGGAGACTCCATCCCCAGACGGTTGATTTGTGAACAGTTTGGGGACACGCAGATAGATCAGTTTGCCTCCCATGTCTCTTCCCACTGCAGCCTGTTCTATTCCCTGACCGAGCGCTCGCTCTGCACGGATGCTCTGGCGCACAGCTGACCGCGGGGCCTACGCAACTATGCGTTCCCCCCAGTGTGCCTACTCGCATAGCTCCTGTGCAAGATCAGGGAGGACAAGGAGCAGGTCCTTCTGGTCGCCCCCGTACTGGCACGTCCGGACCTGGTTCCCCGAACTCATACTCCTTGTGACAGCCCCTCCCTGGCCTATTCCTCTGAGACCGGACCTCCTTACTCAGAGACGGGGCACCCTATGGCACCCATGTCCCGATCTTTGGAACCTCCACGTGTGGCTCCTGGATGGGACACGGCAGGTTTGAGTGGCCACCATCACTTCCGCTAGGGCAGAGTCCACTCGGCATGCCTATGTGTTGAAGTGGAACCTCTTCGTCACCTGGTGCTTTTCTCGCCAAGAAGACCCCTGGAAATGCCCGATCGGGTCCGTGCTCTCGTTCCTCCAAGAGGGGTTGGAGCGAAGGCTGTCTCCCTCCACCCTTAAGGTTTATGTGGCCGCAATATCTGCTTACCACAATCTCTTGGGGGACAAAAAGGTAAGTCAGCACGACCTGATCATCAGGTTCCTGAGGGGGGCGAGGAGACTGAATCCTCCTCGCTCTCCTCTCGTACCCTCTTGGGACCTCGCAGTAATTCTAAATGCTCTGCAGAGGCCTCCCTTTGAGCCTTTGCGGTCGGTTGATATTAAGTTCCTGTCGATGAAGCCGGCTCTGCTGACCGCATTGGCCTCTGTTAAGAGGGTCGGGGACCTGCAGGCATTTTCGGTGGATGAAGCCTGCCTGGAATTCTTGGGCCTTAGCGCATGGCACCTCCCTAACAGACATCAGCAGAGCTGCAGGCTGGGCGACACCAAACATATTCGCCAGATTTTACAATCTCCGAGTGGAGCCAGTGTCCGACTATGTACTTGCTCCCCCGAGGGGCCGGTAATGGGCCAGGCTCAGGTGTCTTCGCTTGCTCGCCATTCCACTCCACGGACTGGATATGTGCGATATTTTCCCTCAGGTGGACTCCCAGAGAGCCCTGAGTTCCTCCAGCACTGCTTACGCCAATACCTATGTGTCTGCCCTCTAACGAGCCCAGACCCTCGTGTCCGGCCAGGTGCCCCGTGTGCATGGTTCCCATCCGGCGACCCCAACACGTGTATTTTTCCACCCTAAGCCTCCTTAGCGAGCAGGTGCCTTTCCCTTGGCAAGTCCCTGCCACCCCTAGGGTTAAAAATCCACCTGCGGTTGGTACCCTAGAGTTTTCCATATGCATCCCTTAGCGGGTCATATGTGTAAACTTAAGTCCTCCCTACGGGCAGGCATCTTTGCATACCTTTACTGGATATGCTTTCCAGTGTACCTTGGTAATCCTGTGATAAGCGTGAGTCCTTCGTCCGTATTAGTCTTATGACAGGGAACTCACACTTATGCAGGGCACTGGAAGACAGCTGAGTGGCGGGATTATATTGGAAACCCCATTCGTTAGTCACTAACGTACGTCGTAGTGACTGAACGAAAGGGAACGTCTCGGTTACGGATGTAACCCTCATTCCCTGAGGAGGGAACGGAAATGTACATTCCGTTGCCACATCAGCTGTGCTACCTGGAATGCAGGAGTTCAGTTGGCTCCTCAAGCAGGTAAACATAATGCGATATTGCCACGTACTTCCTTTTATACTCACGTGGTGAGGCGGAGTTACGTATGCAAATTCCGCATGCCCCATGGCATTGGCACGCCATTGGGCGTTTTCTATATGCTCGAAGATGATAGGCTTCTAAGCGAAACCCCCATTTGTTAGTCACTAACGTATGTCTCCGTTCCCTCCTCAGGGAACGAGGGTTACATCTGTAACCGAGACGTTACTTCAGATGTTATATGTAATGTTAATGGTCTTTTCAGAGAGGATAAGTCATATATTGAAATCGTTAGTGTGTGTGTGTGTGTGTGTGTGTGTGTGTGTGTGTCTACTGCTCACTGACCAAACAAAAAATATATTTCTTAAGGTAATATTAAACATGAACATATATCTGTGTTTCGCTACAGGAACTGATTTGACTAGCTATACAATAAATATTATTGCAAGCCTATATAATATTATTGTTATTGTATTAAATTCAAAGTGTGCCATGCATCATCGTTTTGTCTGAATAAGTTATGATCCGTGCATTTTATTTCCTGATTGAGCAACATCTGCGCATGTATTACAGATGCACACTTTGACATTTGTACATACACTGAAGTGTCTCGTCCGTCATGTTTAATGAATATAAACATAACTTTTTAATAAGCAGGGGAAAATCCTGACTTTAAATGAATAACCATTTACACGCTTAGGACGTTTGTGTTGTAAGAATGTACAGGGAGACTTCAGATATAAAAACGGTGTCTCCTTAGGCAATGTTTTCTCAGTAAAATCATAATTTCCTATTAATTCAATAGAAAGCGAGTTTACTAGGGAATACCAATATGACGGCGCGGTGGCTTCATGACGTCATGAGCAATCCGGTTCTCAATATAGATCAGTGATCGCAATGCCTCTAAAGACATTTGGATTTGAAGACATCCCACTTTAGGTTTGGGTTGCTAGGTTGCTCAACAATGGCTGCTAGGGCGGGGCTAGGAAGTGGTGAAGGTGTTTGGTGATTGGCTGTTTGCTGCCTAAACAAGGGTGATCAGTGCCTGCTCAAAATTATGTGCAAAGATGCAAATCAACAGAAAAGGCAGAGTGAATTATGCCCGCTCTGACCCACCTCAGCCCCTATAACAATATGAAGACACGGCGTTCCTGTTTCATGGGCCATCCCTTCACCATAGTGTGTAGTGGGGCAGTTTTGGGCAACTCTTGCCACCCAGAGGTACAACTTATACCCCATTGTGAGGAATGATCTTACAGAGCCTGCCAGACTCTTCAAATGTGGTGACACACGTTTCTCTGCTCTGAGCAATGACCCGTCAAACTTCATACCAATGTCAAGTCTATGGGACTTTTTCGCCCAGTTTTCGGCTGCTGGGCGAACATCGTACACCTGATCGCTTATAAAAGTCACACACCTCTCCTCAATAATCTGCACAAACGGTGCGGGACGAGTTACAAGCACCACTAATAATAAGATTAAATCAGTGTGTTCTTTCTCAAGCAAACATAATAATCATAATGTTCACTGCACATTATAATAAACAATAATGTTCATCATTTTCACATCTTATAGACTTGGGGCCCTATTTTAACGATCTGAAACGCAAGTGTCAAAGCGCAAAGCGCAAGTAACTTTGTGGGCGGGTCTCGGCGCTGTGGAGGGAAAAGCGCGCTTTGCGCGGGTGCAAAATAGGAATGACACATGCGTCGGTGTACAAAGTCAATTGCGCTGGGTGCAAGATAGGGCCCTTGGTGGGCATTACAGGAAACGCCCACAAAAACGTTTATGCTGTGGGGAAAACAAGTAATTCGAATGAAGGCACGTCGACCTTGTTAGGCGCTTTATCTTTACTTTTTGTTGTTTGTTTGGTGCAAAAAAGTTGCCGAAAAAGTTGCCATGTGGCGTTCTGCACCTCTAATGAGTTATAAAACCCTGATCTGAAGTTTTAAACTGCCAAATAAACAGACGGAGCCATTCGTCAAGCCTGTGCAACACCACGTCCATTACAATGAAACATTTACTGGTCCCTAAACACGGATGCCCTTTATAAAAAGGGGCAGAGCCGCCTTTTTTCCTCAGAAGACTCAAGTCCTCTGATGTCTGTAATAGATGTTGTGTATGTTCTCTCAGCTGTGGCTAGTGTCCTCTTTTATGCGGCAGTTTTGCTGGGGTGGCAATATGATGGACAGGAACAACAGGCGGCTGGACAAGCTGGTGGGAAAGGCCAGCTCAGTGCTCGGCAAGAGTCTAGATCATGTGGAGTAGTAGTGGAGAGATGTGTAAGGAGAACAATACTGGACAATGCCAATAATCCGCTTTATAACATCTTGATTAACCAGAGGAGCAGCTGCAGTGGCCGACAGAGGGTTAGGAGATATTTTATTCTGACGGCCATTAGGCTGTTCAACAGTTCTTGATCTTTCTGAATTCTCTCTTATTTTAGTGACTATCAACATTTGGTATTTTAAAATTGAGTTAATCATTTATTATTAGGACAAAATGTTTTTTTAAACATGCATGTTATCATGTTCTTTATTGTACAGCTCTTTTAATAGGTTGTTTGTGTTATTTATATATTATAATTTAGGTGTTGTGTGTGATTCCATTGTCCATTGTCTGTAATTGTTTGGGTTTGTGTGTGAGCTACTGGATGTTTGAATTTCCCTAAAGGGATGAATAAAGTATTCATCATCATCATCATCATCATCTGCACTACATGATGCTGGTATTATTGTAAAGATGAATAAATAAGAGATTTCATTACTGCAATAGTAAAAGTTTGTTTAACAAAAATGCCAATAAAGTCACACTTGCCACGAGACTCGAACTGCATCAGAAATGTGGTCAATTTATCGTTAAAGCAGTTTTTCATGATGAGCGATCACATAGCCACATAATGCGTGAGGTTATTAATGTACAACACATCCAAAAGTCTTCTTTATTTCATGATGGGAAGGGCTGGGCTCATGTTTGTGTTTCAAGCTGATACAGTCACACTACATGAATGACATTTTCTCATCAAAATCCCCCAAATATTACACAACATAACAGCCTTTTTCATAACCACACAGTCTTCTGATGAAGACGGCTGCTATAAAAAAGCAACAAAACAAAACAATTATTGCTATTGTCAGCAATTTGATTATTATTGTAACACTAACATGTCAACTCCAACTTTGCTTTGTAATATGTAAATGCTGAACCAGGAATTCTTTCAGGCTGTACTAAAAATAAAAATAATAAACAGATAAAGCCACATGCATACAAGACAACAGAAAACTGACGGATGTCTAAACTTTATCTAAACCCGTGTCATTGAGCTCATCATAACTGAATTTTAGGCTTTTGACAAATGTTTGTTAAACGTGGCACTGCGGTAAATAGGCACATTTCATGTTTCTATTCTAGCTCAAACAATCTTAAGCAAACGCCCTTTGCATTGCACAAGGCATATTCACAAAAATATCCATTTCGTTGACCAAGACAAGTTTTATGGTCATTTTAAAATGTTAAATGTATATAATACATACTTTGAATCCACTAAAATCAGGAATACTGAAAAAACATCTTCATCGAAACACTGGGTGATTTATGAAGTAGACATGTCATGTATTTGAGGGATGCATTTTGAAGCGAAAATGACACCTTTGGCCATTCCATTGGGTCGTTTATCAGTCACAGATACGGACAATTCGACTCAATACACCTCAGGATTTATATACATTTTGCTCTATATATTTTTTCAAGCGGCAGAAGTGATTTTACGTATATACTGGGTTAACACAATGCCTTTCCAGTGTGGGGGAATGGACTGTTTTCCCCCAAGCCGACTCCCCCCCCCCCCCCCCCACGCCACGCCCCAAGCCACGGCCCCAGCTATGACACGCCAAGTCTATCAGCTGATAGAGAAACATGTTCTGATTGTTCTGCTTGAGTTTTTTTCTGCTTCACTTGAGGTTGTTCCCTTTCAGTCGGTCACGTTCGACGTACGTCGGAACTGACCGACGAATTGGGATCTATTTTCAGAGACCAATCTACTTCGAGTGTATAGAAACGAGCCAATAAACATTGGCATGCGGTTCACGCACCGCCCCGCAGCACGGGTATAAAACATGGAAGTGAACAATGCATACCGCTTTCAACTTCGGAGCCGATGGTTTTGTTGTTTACTACACAAGACTGTTTTCTGTTAAGAAGAGTGTTCGTGAGACGAGTCTGGAGAAGCTGTTCTTCTGGTGACAGCGCGAATCAGCGAGTGGCTGCAGAAACAAAAGAGTTCCTGTGTTGGTTCATTGGGTGTTTCCTTTTGAGTGCTCACCCGCGGGCTTGCACTATCGGACCGCGGGGAGCCGCGGCCATCTCCCTGAGTGCTTCAGCACTATAAAGTTTTTCCACTCCTAAAAGAGCATACACGGTTTGACCCTGCGTCTTTTTCAAGATGTCATTCAAAGCGTGTGTTTCTGGATGCCGGCGTTTTCTGTCCCCGGTTGACGGTCATGATCGTTGCCTCACGTGTTTGGGCGTTCAGCATGCTGAGGCAGCGTTCGTGAATGACTCATGTTCCCACTGCGGGAACATGACCATCACAGTGCTTAGGTCTAGGCTCGAATACCTCAGAAGGGGTGGAGTCCCATTGAGCATCCCCCGATCTAGTGGTCCTCCCGCTGCAAAGCAGAGGGCTGCTACTTTGGCTGATGTCTTTGGTGGAGATCTGAGGGTGACGGTCAGGGCTTCCCCGACGGGCCAAAAGCCCCTTGGGCCCCTCCTACCCTCCGCTGTGCCGGTGGAGCTTCCGGTGGAGCTTCCGGAGGAGCGCGCTGGTACTTCTCATGGGGGGCCAGCCGTTTCCTTTGGGGCTCGATTTCGTTTTTCGCTCGATCATGGGACATGATTTCGTTGGTTGCATCGGAGGATGAGCTAATGGGTTCTGGAGATGACGACCCGGCTGCGTTGCCCCCTTCGGGTGTGGTAGCGTTGTCCGAGCCGGATCCAGAGCTTACAGCTATGCTCTCCCGGGCCGCCACGAGTGTCGGGCTCGAGTGGAACCCTCCACCGTGTCCCGAACCCTCGCGGTTGGATGACTGGTATCTCGGGGCGGCCCGTGCTGGTTCTCAGCACCCCGCCCCAGTGCCATTCTTCCCGGAGGTGCATCAGGAGCTCACGAAGTCGTGGTCGGCACCCTATAGTGCCCGCCATCGATCGACTGACAGTCAGGCCGGCCTCTTCGGCGACGCCATCTAGAGCTTCGCCCAACAGTTCTCTGTGGCACAGAAGCAGACGGAGGCATTTAAGAACATCCTGCCCCGGCAGACCGCTGCTGCCTTCACCCAGCCTGGAGTTAATGACAGTACGTCTCGCGCTAAGTCGCTTCAAGAAGCTGCTTCAGCACAAACATGTACTGGTCTGCGCGGACAGCACTGCGGCCGTTGCGTACATCAACCGTCAGGGTGGTCTACGCTCCCGTCGCATGCTGCAACTCGCCCGCCACCTCCTCCTGTGGAGTCAGAAGCATCTGAGGTCGCTTCGTGCCATTCATATCCCTGGTGCGCTGAACCAGACAGCCAACAAGCTCTCTCGTCAGTGTCCACTTCCGGGAGAGTGGCGACTCCACCCCCGGTCTGTCCAGCTGATATGGGACCTCTTCGGAGCCGCGCAGGTGGACCTGTTTGCCACTCCGGACTCGTCCCATTGCCAGTGGTTCTATTCCCTGAACGGGGGTACCCTCGGCACAGATGCACTGGCGCACAGCTGGCCCCGGGACCTACGCAAATATGCGTTTCCCCCAGTGAGCCTTCTAGCACAGATTCTGTGCAAGGTCAGGGAGGACGAGGAGCAGGTCTTGCTAGTTGCGCCCTACTGGCCCAACCGGACCTGGTTCGCCGAACTCACACTCCTCGCGACAGCCCCACCCTGGCCGATTCCCCTGAGGAAGGACCTTCTTTGGACCTCAAGGACCTCAGGGAGGGGGCACTCTATGGCACCCGCGTCCAGACCTCTGGAAACTCCATGTCTGGTCCCTGGACGGGACGCGGAGGTTCTAGGTGGTCTACCACAAGCAGTGGTAGACACCATCACTTCGGCTAGAGTCACTTCTACGTCACAGCAATAGTGGCGTATCACGATGTAGTTGAAGGTAAGTCCTTAGGGAAGCACGACTTAATCGTCAGGTTCCTCAGAGGTGCGAGGAGACTAAATCCTCCTCGTTCTATCTCGCTACCCTCTTGGGACTTAGCCCTGGTGCTCAGAGCACTTCAGGGCCCTCCTTTTGAGCCTTTGCAGTCCATTGAGTTAAAAATCCTGTCTATGAAGACGGTACTCTTGATTGCATTGGCCTCAATCAAGAGGGTTGGGGACTGCCACTGACCACGAATCGTGCCTAGAATTCGGGCCCGGTAACTCTGACGTCATCCTGAGACCCCGGCCCGGATACATGCCCAAGGTTCCTACCACTCCCTTTCGGGACCAGGTGGTGAACCTGCAAGTGCTGCCCCCGGAGGAGGCAGACCCAGCCCTGGCTTTGTTATGTCCCGTCCGCGCTCTTCGCGCTTACGTTGACCGGACACAAAGCTTTAGGACCTCAGAGCAGCTCTTTGTCTGTTACGGAGGCCAGCAGAAGGGAAAGGCTGTCTCCAAGCAGAGGTTAGCCCACTGGATAGTGGATGCTATCGTCTTAGCGTACCAATCGCAAGACGTGCCTTGCCCGTTTGGGTTGCGAGCGCACTCCACAAGAAGTGTTGCTTCCTCCTGGGTGCTGGCTCAAGGCGCCTCGCTGACAGACATCTGTAGAGCTGCGGGATGGGTGACACCTAACACGTTCGCTAGATTTTATAGCCTCCGTGTGGAACCGGTTTCTTCCCGTGTACTCGCCTCCAACGGCCGGTAGACGCGAAGTACCCGTTCCTGTGTCGGCTTGCTACGCCACTCCCGCCTATGGCCGGATACGTGCGTTTATCTTCTCCAGTTGTGTTCCCCAGGAATGGTGAACCCTGTCGAGCTCCTCTGTCACCCCTGCGGTGTCAGATGTTGCGGCCGTCTGACGCCAGGCCTGCACCCGTATGCTTGTGGAACGTGTGTGTTAGGCTGGGTCCATATGTAGCGGGCCCCTCACGGCGACCCCATATATGTTTTCTCCACGGTACCAGCTACCCTACTCGGCTAGCCCCGTGTCTTTCCCTTGACAGAGCCCGCTCTGTAGTCTCTGGGTGTGTTCTTTCCCCCCTGGGACCAGGTTGGATCCACCCCAAAGACTGCCATATGTAGTTACTACCCAGATAGGCTAGTCCGTATGAGTATTCTCCACCTCTCCTCCTCCGGAGGACCTGGCTCCGCAGCGTACCATCTCCCGAGACGGGCACGCTTTCCCAGCGTTATCCAATAGTCACGCTGAGTGGGTCTTGCAGAAACAGCAGTGCTGGACCTCCCTGCCTTAAGCCCTGTCTGCTGTTCCAAATGGGAGCACCCAGTGAGCTTAAGCAGGGCGCTGGAAGGGCCAGCACCCTGGCGTTTTTCTAGGGATCCTATTTCGTCGGTCAGTTCCGACGTACGTCGAACGTGACCGACTGAAAGGGAACGTCGCGGTTACGTATGTAACCCTCGTTCCCTGAAGGAGGGAACGGAGACGTACATCCCGTCGCCAGGTGCTGTGCTTCAGCTGCAGGCCCGAGTCACATCTCGGCTCCTCAGTTGTAACAGCGGTATGCGTTGTTCACTTCCGTGTTTTATACCCACGCTGCGGGGTGGTGCGTGAACAGCATGCCAATGTTTATTGGCTCGTTTCTAAACACTCAAAGTAGATTGGTCTCTGACAATAGATCCCAATTTGTCGGTCAGTTCCGACATACGTCTCCGTTCCCTCCTTCAGGGAACGAGGGTTACATACGTAACCAAGACATTTTCTATGTTGTTGTTCATCGCTGGATCGGCTTGTGTTGATTTTTTTGTCTTGCTTTTCATGTTTTTCTCTTATGGCACATATAAACTACATCTCATCATTTAATGTTTGAAGTATTGATTCCATATGCAGTGAATTAAACCAAACTCTCAAAAACATTGAATAAATAAATAAATAAATAAATAAATAAATAAATAAATGTTTGACATGTTGATAAATTTGGGGAATTAAAATGATTTACATAAATAATTATGTCATAGCATATGAATAGTTTTTACTCACCCGAGTGTTTTCTAAAATGTGTGACAGCTAAAAACAGAAAGTATGAAGTTATAAAGGGTTCATAACAGATTTCCTCTTAAGATCAATAATGAGATCAAAATCCAAGAAGACTTTATATCTTATAATAACTTTATAACTATAACTATAATTAATTGTGAATGTGTATGAATGCACACTCAGCGTATTCATTCATTGTTTATCAAAATTATTAAAAAGTAATTAATAATTTAATAAAGCCATATAAACAACTTCACCTGGTGTTATAATCATCTTCTGACTTTGTAAAAGTTGATCACGTTCTGAAGAAAATTCAGAAAAAGACGTAAAATAACATTGAAATTACATCATATTTTTATAACTGATAAACAAGAAGTTATGATCATTTATTTATGTCACTGTAAAATATTGCTGTAAAAAAACTGCCAGTTTGACCAACATCCATTAAAACAGCAATATACCATAGAAAACAAGGCATTCTGGGTAATATTTGTAAATGGTAGAATACAGGCAAAAAGGTTGGCAGTAATTCACTGTTCATTTTACAGTTCTTTACCGTACTTTACAGTGTTACTGTAAAAATAAATGACCTGAATTAAAACTCAAGTTAACTCATTTCATTTGCAGAAACTGCCATTTAATTTAACTGCCATTATTACTGTGAACTTATTTCATTTGAGTCCACTAAACATAGTTCTTAAAGTAAAAAGAGCTGAATTAATCAAAACATCATCTAAACATCAGTGTTTCTCTGCTCATCCTGGACTGAAGCACAGACTCTTCATCACACAATAGTGACACACAAAACTCAACAGAAACCCTTTAAATCACATTTATGGCTGAAAACAGACTTTGAATTAATAAATTAATAAAGACAGATTCACCATGTTCTATTCTGCTCTTCTCTTCCCGCAGTTGCCTTTGTGCTGAAGAAAATTTAAAAACATGAAAATAGAATTCAGACAACAGAAGCATTAAATTCACAAATTCAGTTAAAATAGCTACAAATTGCAAGACCAGTTTAATTCAGACTGTCTGTTAATTAAATATTTTTGCTAAAAGAGTAACCCTTGACCCTTGAACCCTTGACGCATGTGTATTGTCGAACGCAGAAGCGCAGAGGACAGAGCAAAACAAAACGTATCATCTGGGGTCACTCTTTTAGCGCAAGTCGACTTGCGAACCGCTGACCGCCGCAAGTTATTTTAGTCTATAACGTTTTAAATATGGATATTTTCCTTACACAAACGCATATAGAGAGTCAAGATGGCGCCGAGGATGGCTGCTACGTCGCGAGCTCCGCTGAAACATTGTAGTTTTTTGTTTGTTCTGTTTATAGTTTTTGTGTTTTTCGTCTTGGATGTTGTCTGCCTTACTACGTACGACAGACAGACACTTTTGGACATTGGTTCGGCAATCGCACACCGAAAACCGGACTTTAAATTCTTCAGTGACGACACGCTGCTTACAAACACAGCAGCGGGTCCCTTTGTCTGGGCGGCCCGACCACGGAAACGCGGCCGGAGAAGAGGGAAGAGAGCCGGCGTACTCAGAGTAAGACGCCGCGCAAACCGACCCCCACTTCCCAGCATTTTACTGGCTAATGTTCAGTCTCTGGACAATAAACTCTGCGAGCTGAGAGCACGGATCTCTTTCCAACGAGAGACGAGGGACTGCTGCATTATCTGCCTCACAGAAACTTGGATGTCCGCTGAGATTCCAGATTCGGCCATCGAAACCACGGGGTTCTCCGTGCACCGTATGGACAGAGAAAAAGATCTCTCCGGGAAAAGCAAAGGCGGGGGTGTATGTTTTATGATCAACAGATCCTGGTGTGATCAGAGGAACGTACATTCTATCAAGTCTTTCTGTTCTCCTGATCTGGAACTTCTCATGGTTCTGTGCCGACCATTCTGGCTACCGAGGGAATTCACAGCGGTCATCATCACAGCTGTGTATATTCCCCCGCAAGCCGACACAGACCGGGCACTAAAGGAACTGTATAGGACAGTGAGTGAACAGAAAACCGCGCATCCTGAGGCTGCGTTTATTGTGACCGGGGACTTTAACAAAGCCAACTTCAAGCGCATTGCACCCAAATACCACCAACATGTTAACTTCAACACGCGAGGGAACCGTGTTTTAGATCACTGCTACTCTCCCTTCAAGGATGGATACAAATCACTCCCGCGCCCACCATTTGGCAAATCGGATCATGCTTCCATTCTACTTTTGCCCGCATACAGGCAGAGGTTAAAACAGGAAGCACCCGTCCTCAGAACCATCCAGTGCTGGTTGGACCAATCAGACACTATGCTACAGGACTGTTTTGATCACGCGGACTGGGAGATGTTCCGGTCGGCCTCTGATGACGACATCGAGGTCTACGCTGATAGCGTAACGTGTTTCATCAGGAAGTGCGTAGATGACGTTGTTCCGACCAAAACAATTCGGCTGTACCCTAACCAGAAGCCGTGGCTAGATGGGGATGTTCGCGCGGCACTCAATGCGCGGACCTCCACTTTTAACTCCGGTAATGCGGAGGAGCATAAACAAGCAAGTTATGCCCTCCGGATAACCATCAGAGCAGCAAAACGGCAGTACAGGGACAAGATTGAAGGACAGTTCAACACCACCGACTCCAGAAGCATGTGGTGGGGAATTAACACCATCACGGACTACAAAGGGATCACAAACTCCACCGTGAACACCGCTGCCTCTCTCCCGGACGAGCTCAACACCTTCTATGCTCGCTTTGAGGGAACTAACACCGCCCTCGCGGAGAGAGAGCTCGCGGCTGAAGATGCAGAGGTTAGTGCACTCTCCGTATCTTTAGCGGATGTAACCCGATCCTTCCGGCGGGTGAACGTCCGTAAAGCCGCGGGTCCAGACGGCATCCCGGGCCGCGTGATCAGAGCGTGCGCACACCAACTGGCTGGATCTTTAACCTGTCCCTCTCCCTGTCTGTGGTCCCCACATGCTTTAAAACGTCCACCATTGTTCCTGTACCTAAGCAGTCAAAAACCACCTGCTTAAACGACTGGCGTCCTGTTGCTCTGACCCACATCATCAGTAAATGCTTTGAGAGACTAGTCAGAAACCACATCTGCTCTGTTCTCCCCCCCTCACTGGACCCACTGCAGTTTGCATACCGCACAAACCGCTCCACTGATGATGCCATTTCATCTACAATACACACTGCTCTCTCCCACCTGGAAAAGAGGAACACGTATGTGAGAATGCTGTTTGTAGACTACAGCTCAGCATTCAACACCATTGTGCCCTCCATACTTGACATTAAACTCCGGGCTCTAGGCTTAAACAGTTTGTTATGCAGCTGGATCCTGGACTTCCTGTCAAACAGACGCCAGGTGGTCAGAATGGGCAGTAACATCTCCTCACCACTGACTCTCAACACTGGAGCCCCTCAGGGCTGTGTTCTCAGCCCACTCCTGTACTCCCTGTACACACATGACTGTGTGGCAACCCACAGCTCCAACACCATCATCAAGTTTGCTGACGATACGACGGTGGTAGGTCTAATCACTGACAATGATGAAATGGCCTACAGAGAGGAGGTGCACACTCTGACACGGTGGTGTCAGGAGCACAACCTCTCCCTCAACGTCAGCAAGACCAAGGAGCTGGTGGTCGACTTCAGGAGGAATGAGAGAGAACACCGCCCCATCACCATCGATGGAGCACCGGTGGAGAGAGTCAGCAGCTTCAAGTTCCTCGGTGTCCACATCACAGAGGAACTCTCATGGTCCGTCCACACCGAGGCCGTTGTGAAGAAGGCTCATCAGTGCCTTTTCTTCCTGCGACGGCTGAGGAGGTTTGGAATGAGCCGCCACATCCATACACGCTTCTACACCAGCACTATAGAGAGTCTGCTGACTGGCTGCATCACCACCTGGTACGGCAACAGTACCGCCCGCAGCCGAAAAGCCCTGCAAAGGGTAGTGCGCACGGCCAGCTGCATCATGAGGTGAGCTTCCCTCCCTCCAGGACATTTACGCCAGGCGGTGTGTGAAGAGAGCTCAGAGGATCATCAGAGACTCTAGCCACCCGAACCATGGGCTGCTCTCACTGCTGCCATCAGGCAGACGGTACCGCAGCATCAGAACACGCACCAGCCGACTCCAGAACAGCTTCTTCCCACAAGCAATCAGACTACTTAACTCCTGATCCATCAGGATCATAACACACACTGGACAGAATATCACTCAGCACAACCCACTGTAGATACACACACATTATATACACATTTATTTATCATTTATTATTTATCATATAGCACCTATTGTACATTGGATCTCTACTGTGAATAATAATGTATACTGTACATTGTATATTATTACTATAGCTTAATGTATACTGTTTAATGTATGTTTAGTGTATATTGTTTAAAGTATATGTATATTGTAAGTATGTGTATATTGGTTAAAGCTGTGAGAACTACACTCACATTGTGTAAATTATTTATTGTTTATTGTAGTGTATACTGTGCTGTGAGTAATTGTGGGCGCATCAGATGTGTAGTCTGATGCTGCTTTAAATGTTGTACTATGTTGCTCGGACTACCTAAGAATTTCACCTGCTGTTGCACTTGTGTACATGGCTGTGTGACAATAAAGTGATTTGATTTGATTTGATCACTTTGCTTAAGAAGGCCTTTATTAAACCCCCCGGAGCCGTGTGGAGCAGTTATATGATGGATAGATGCACTTTTATGGACTTTAAAAACGACACAACCATTCACTCCCATTATAAAGCTGGGAAGAGCCAGGACTTTTTTAATATAACTCTGATTGTGTTCGTCTGAAAGAAGAATGTCAGATACACCGAGGATGACTTGAGGGTGAGGAAATCATGGGCTAATTTTCATGTTTGGGTGAGCACTAGTAAAAAAATGATTCTAATTATATTATTTTAAGTGTTTGCAGACATTGAAACTGATCCCACTGTACAAAAACTGCAATTTAAAATTCAACCTGTTTAACAAACACTGTAAAAAAAATTCAGGTCTCCAATTGAAAATGTTCTAGTGACCGATCACATCTAAAATTTTCACTTGGCCAAATTGAATTTCTGTGAATTGATGTAATTTAATTCACAGAAATTCAATTGGCCAACTAAAAAAATTTGATGTGATCGGTCACTAAACATTTTTCAATTGGAGACCTGAATTTTTTTTACAGTGAAGGAAACCAGCCAAGAAGTGCAAACATGTGAACTCATTCAATATTGGTTAAAGTTTTAATCACAGATTGATATTTAACACACAATCATTTTAGATGATTGTGACTATACTTAACTCCTGATCCATCAGTATCATAACACACACTGGACAGAATATCACTCAGCACAACCCCTGTAGACACACTATATACACATTTATTTATCATACAGCATCTATTGCACTTTGGATTTCAATTTGTGAATAATATTGTATACTATACATTGTATATTATTATTATTATTATAGCGTAATGTATACTGTTTAGTGTATGTTTAGTGTATATTGTTTAAAGTATATGTATATTGTAAGTATGTGTATACTGTTTAAAGCTGTGAGAACTACACTCACATTGTGTAAATTATTTATTGTTTATTGTAGTGTATACTGTGCTGTGAGTAATTGTGTGCGCATCAGATGTGTAATCTGATGCTGCTTTAAATGTTGTACATGTCATGTCATGACTGCTATGTTGCTCGGAACTGCACCAAGAATTTCACCTACTGTTGCACTTGTGTACATGGTTGAGTGACAATAAAGTGATTTGATTTGATTTTTTGATTATTTTTTTTTGATGTGGTGGAAACAACATTGTTCATGACTTTTTTTTTGTTCAAAAAAAAAAAAAACATAAAAGAAGACTACCAAATTTTTTGTTTATTTAAATCCCAGGCTGCCTTTTTATTTAAATTAAACAAAAAAATAAATAAGAAAACAAGAACTTTACCTCTGTATTTATGAGCAAACAGAGCAATCAGTATCCCAGCGATCACAATGAGCACAACTAGAACTGAAATCACGATGACTGATGTCCTCCAAGAAATAAACATATTATCTGCAAAACAAAGCATTTAAGTCAAGCATATTTTTACATATACATTTTTAATAATTCTATTATAAACCTAATGCTGCTACCCAGCTAACAAATTTCTGTTTCTGTTCATGAACATTTTCCAAACATTGTGTTTTGGTTATGGGAACTTTAAAATGTCCAAATGTTTTCTTGATGTCAGAGGAACATTTTTTAATGTTAGTATGATGTTCCTGAAACATTCTTTCAAATGTTTTCTCATTAACAACTCCACTTTCTACACAGTAAAGTCCTCCTCAGAAAACTCATACAAACCTCAACAATGGTGACAATAAAAACATTAAAATCTAAAAGATTTCAGCTGTGAATGAGTTTTGTTTCCCATCATGCACTGCAGCATGAAGCATGTCACCATATGCTGATTGTTGAAGTCTGTGAGTGTATAACGCCAGTTCATCAGACCACTTCATAATGATGTCATCATTAAACACAGGTGACATCATCAGATGGTATTCTGTCTCGACTCAATCTGATGCAGTAAAAGTGTTTTCTGAACACACAGTTAAAGAGAAAAAACTAACATAAGAGTCAAGAGCTCATCTACAGAAAACACTGATCACCACATGAATGTGTGTTCCTCTTTCCTTCAGTGATTCTTCATCAGGCGTCATCACTAATGCTCACACTGAGCGAATGAATGGAGCTCAAGCGTAGTTCTGCCAGACCATAATGGCGTGACTGACGCTCAGCTGATCCGTAACTCCTCCCACTACTGATTAATCAAGGCAGAAGTTATTCCGTACACTCACTTGCTTCAGTCTGTCTCACAGACGTGTGTTAGGTCAGCTCACTGTCCCACAGACACTCACTTCAGTCTGTCTCACAGACGTGTGTTAGGTCAGCTCACTGTCCCACAGACACTCACTTCAGTCTGTCTCACAGACGTGTGTTAGGTCAGCTCACTGTCCCACAGACACTCACTTCAGTCTGTCTCACAGACGTGTGTTAGGTCAGCTCACTGTCCCACAGACACTCGCTTCAGTCTGTCTCACAGACGTGTGTTAGGTCAGCTCACTGTCCCACAGACACTCACTTCAGTCTGTCTCACAGACGTGTGTCAGGTCAGCTCACTGTCCCACACTCACTCGCTTCAGTCTGTCTCACAGACGTGTGTTAGGTCAGCTCACTGTCCCACAGACACTCACTTCAGTCTGTCTCACAGACGTGTGTTAGGTCAGCTCACTGTCCCACAGACACTCACTTCAGTCTGTCTCACAGACGTGTGTCAGGTCAGCTCACTGTCCCACAGACACTCACTTCAGTCTGTCTCACAGACGTGTGTTAGGTCAGCTCACTGTCCCACAGACACTCACTTCAGTCTGTCTCACAGACGTGTGTCAGGTCAGCTCACTGTCCCACAGACACTCGCTTCAGTCTGTCTCACAGACGTGTGTCAGGTCAGCTCACTGTCCCACAGACACTCGCTTCAGTCTGTCTCACAGACGTGTGTTAGGTCAGCTCACTGTCCCACAGACACTCACTTCAGTCTGTCTCACAGACGTGTGTTAGGTCAGCTCACTGTCCCACAGACACTCACTTCAGTCTGTCTCACAGACGTGTGTTAGGTCAGCTCACTGTCCCACAGACACTCGCTTCAGTCTGTCTCACAGACGTGTGTCAGGTCAGCTCACTGTCCCACAGACACTCACTTCAGTCTGTCTCACAGACGTGTGTTAGGTCAGCTCACTGTCCCACAGACACTCGCTTCAGTCTGTCTCACAGACGTGTGTCAGGTCAGCTCACTGTCCCACAGACACTCACTTCAGTCTGTCTCACAGACGTGTGTCAGGTCAGCTCACTGTCCCACAGACACTCACTTCAGTCTGTCTCACAGACGTGTGTCAGGTCAGCTCACTGTCCCACAGACACTCACTTCAGTCTGTCTCACAGACGTGTGTTAGGTCAGCTCACTGTCCCACACTCACTCACTTCAGTCTGTCTCACAGACGTGTGTTAGGTCAGCTCACTGTCCCACAGACACTCGCTTCAGTCTGTCTCACAGACGTGTGTTAGGTCAGCTCACTGTCCCACAGACACTCACTTCAGTCTGTCTCACAGACGTGTGTTAGGTCAGCTCACTGTCCCACAGACACTCACTTCAGTCTGTCTCACAGACGTGTGTCAGGTCAGCTCACTGTCCCACAGACACTCGCTTCAGGCTGTCTCACAGACGTGTGTCAGGTCAGCTCACTGTCCCACAGACACTCGCTTCAGTCTGTCTCACAGACGTGTGTGAGGTCAGCTCACTGTCCACAGACACTCACTTCAGTCTGTCTCACAGACGTGTGTGAGGTCAGCTCACTGTCCCACAGACACTCACTTCAGTCTGTCTCACAGACGTGTGTTAGGTCAGCTCACTGTCCCACAGACACTCACTTCAGTCTGTCTCACAGACGTGTGTTAGGTCAGCTCACTGTCCCACACTCACTCGCTTCAGTCTGTCTCACAGACGTGTGTTAGGTCAGCTCACTGTCCCACAGACACTCGCTTCAGTCTGTCTCACAGACGTGTGTTAGGTCAGCTCACTGTCCCACAGACACTCGCTTCAGTCTGTCTCACAGACGTGTGTCAGGTCAGCTCACTGTCCCACAGACACTCGCTTCAGTCTGTCTCACAGACGTGTGTCAGGTCAGCTCACTGTCCCACAGACACTCACTTCAATCTGTCTCACAGACGTGTGTCAGGTCAGCTCACTGTCCCACAGACACTCGCTTCAATCTGTCTCACAGACGTGTGTCAGGTCAGCTCACTGTCCCACAGACACTCGCTTCAGTCTGTCTCACAGACGTGTGTCAGGTCAGCTCACTGTCCCACAGACACTCACTTCAGTCTGTCTCACAGACGTGTGTTAGGTCAGCTCACTGTCCCACACTCACTCGCTTCAGTCTGTCTCACAGACGTGTGTTAGGTCAGCTCACTGTCCCACAGACACTCACTTCAGTCTGTCTCACAGACGTGTGTTAGGTCAGCTCACTGTCCCACAGACACTCACTTCAGTCTGTCTCACAGACGTGTGTTAGGTCAGCTCACTGTCCCACACTCACTCGCTTCAGTCTGTCTCACAGACGTGTGTCAGGTCAGCTCACTGTCCCACAGACACTCACTTCAGTCTGTCTCACAGACGTGTGTTAGGTCAGCTCACTGTCCCACAGACACTCACTTCAGTCTGTCTCACAGACGTGTGTTAGGTCAGCTCACTGTCCCACAGACACTCGCTTCAGTCTGTCTCACAGACGTGTGTTAGGTCAGCTCACTGTCCCACACTCACTCGCTTCAGTCTGTCTCACAGACGTGTGTTAGGTCAGCTCACTGTCCCACAGACACTCGCTTCAGTCTGTCTCACAGACGTGTGTCAGGTCAGCTCACTGTCCCACAGACACTCGCTTCAGTCTGTCTCACAGACGTGTGTCAGGTCAGCTCACTGTCCCACAGACACTCGCTTCAGTCTGTCTCACAGACGTGTGTTAAGTCAGCTCACTGTCCCACAGACACTCACTTCAGTCTGTCTCACAGACCTGTGTTAGGTCAGCTCACTGTCCCACAGACACTCACTTCAGTCTGTCTCACAGACGTGTGTTAGGTCAGCTCACTGTCCCACAGACACTCACTTCAGTCTGTCTCACAGACGTGTGTTAGGTCAGCTCACTGTCCCACAGACACTCGCTTCAGTCTGTCTCACAGACGTGTGTCAGGTCAGCTCACTGTCCCACAGACACTCACTTCAGTCTGTCTCACAGACGTGTGTCAGGTCAGCTCACTGTCCCACAGACACTCACTTCAGTCTGTCTCACAGACGTGTGTTAGGTCAGCTCACTGTCCCACAGACACTCGCTTCAGTCTGTCTCAGACGTCTGTCAGGTCAGCTCACTGTCCCACAGACACTCACTTCAGTCTGTCTCACAGACGTGTGTGAGGTCAGCTCACTGTCCCACAGACACTCACTTCAGTCTGTCTCACAGACGTGTGTCAGGTCAGCTCACTGTCCCACAGACACTCACTTCAGTCTGTCTCACAGACGTGTTAGGTCAGCTCACTGTCCCACAGACACTCACTTCAGTCTGTCTCACAGACGTGTGTTAGGTCAGCTCACTGTCCCACAGACACTCACTTCAGTCTGTCTCACAGACGTGTGTTAGGTCAGCTCACTGTCTCACAGACACTCGCTTCAGTCTGTCTCAGACGTCTGTCAGGTCAGCTCACTGTCCCACAGACACTCACTTCAGTCTGTCTCACAGACGTGTGTGAGGTCAGCTCACTGTCCCACAGACACTCACTTCAGTCTGTCTCACAGACGTGTGTCAGGTCAGCTCACTGTCCCACAGACACTCACTTCAGTCTGTCTCACAGACGTGTGTTAGGTCAGCTCACTGTCCCACACTCACTCGCTTCAGTCTGTCTCACAGACGTGTGTTAGGTCAGCTCACTGTCCCACAGACACTCGCTTCAGTCTGTCTCACAGACGTGTGTTAGGTCAGCTCACTGTCCCACAGACACTCACTTCAGTCTGTCTCACAGACGTGTGTTAGGTCAGCTCACTGTCCCACAGACACTCACTTCAGTCTGTCTCACAGACGTGTGTCAGGTCAGCTCACTGTCCCACAGACACTCGCTTCAGGCTGTCTCACAGACGTGTGTCAGGTCAGCTCACTGTCCCACAGACACTCACTTCAGGCTGTCTCACAGACGTGTGTCAGGTCAGCTCACTGTCCCACAGACACTCGCTTCAGTCTGTCTCACAGACGTGTGTCAGGTCAGCTCACTGTCCACAGACACTCACTTCAGTCTGTCTCACAGACGTGTGTCAGGTCAGCTCACTGTCCCACAGACACTCACTTCAGTCTGTCTCACAGACGTGTGTTAGGTCAGCTCACTGTCCCACAGACACTCACTTCAGTCTGTCTCACAGACGTGTGTCAGGTCAGCTCACTGTCCCACAGACACTCACTTCAGTCTGTCTCACAGACGTGTGTCAGGTCAGCTCACTGTCCCACAGACACTCACTTCAGTCTGTCTCACAGACGTGTGTCAGGTCAGCTCACTGTCCCACAGACACTCACTTCAGTCTGTCTCACAGACGTGTGTTAGGTCAGCTCACTGTCCCACAGACACTCACTTCAGTCTGTCTCACAGACGTGTGTTAGGTCAGCTCACTGTCCCACAGACACTCACTTCAGTCTGTCTCAAAGACGTGTGTCAGGTCAGCTCACTGTCCCACAGACACTCACTTCAGTCTGTCTCAAAGACGTGTGTCAGGTCAGCTCACTGTCCCACAGACACTCACTTCAGTCTGTCTCACAGACGTGTGTCAGGTCAGCTCACTGTCCCACAGACACTCGCTTCAGTCTGTCTCACAGACGTGTGTTAGGTCAGCTCACTGTCCCACAGACACTCACTTCAGTCTGTCTCACAGACGTGTGTCAGGTCAGCTCACTGTCCCACAGACACTCGCTTCAGTCTGTCTCACAGACGTGTGTCAGGTCAGCTCACTGTCCCACAGACACTCACTTCAATCTGTCTCACAGACGTGTGTCAGGTCAGCTCACTGTCCCACAGACACTCGCTTCAATCTGTCTCACAGACGTGTGTCAGGTCAGCTCACTGTCCCACAGACACTCGCTTCAGTCTGTCTCACAGACGTGTGTCAGGTCAGCTCACTGTCCCACAGACACTCACTTCAGTCTGTCTCACAGACGTGTGTTAGGTCAGCTCACTGTCCCACACTCACTCGCTTCAGTCTGTCTCACAGACGTGTGTTAGGTCAGCTCACTGTCCCACAGACACTCGCTTCAGTCTGTCTCACAGACGTGTGTTAGGTCAGCTCACTGTCCCACAGACACTCACTTCAGTCTGTCTCACAGACGTGTGTTAGGTCAGCTCACTGTCCCACAGACACTCACTTCAGTCTGTCTCACAGACGTGTGTTAGGTCAGCTCACTGTCCCACAGACACTCACTTCAGTCTGTCTCACAGACGTGTGTTAGGTCAGCTCACTGTCCCACAGACACTCACTTCAGTCTGTCTCACAGACGTGTGTTAGGTCAGCTCACTGTCCCACACTCACTCGCTTCAGTCTGTCTCACAGACGTGTGTTAGGTCAGCTCACTGTCCCACAGTAACTCGCTTCAGTCTGTCTCACAGACGTGTGTTAGGTCAGCTCACTGTCCCACAGACACTCGCTTCAGTCTGTCTCACAGACGTGTGTCAGGTCAGCTCACTGTCCCACAGACACTCGCTTCAGTCTGTCTCACAGACGTGTGTCAGGTCAGCTCACTGTCCCACAGACACTCCTTCAGTCTGTCTCACAGACGTGTGTTAAGTCAGCTCACTGTCCCACAGACACTCACTTCAGTCTGTCTCACAGACGTGTGTTAGGTCAGCTCACTGTCCCACAGACACTCACTTCAGTCTGTCTCACAGACGTGTGTTAGGTCAGCTCACTGTCCCACAGACACTCACTTCAGTCTGTCTCACAGACGTGTGTTAGGTCAGCTCACTGTCCCACAGACACTCGCTTCAGTCTGTCTCACAGACGTGTGTCAGGTCAGCTCACTGTCCCACAGACACTCACTTCAGTCTGTCTCACAGACGTGTGTCAGGTCAGCTCACTGTCCCACAGACACTCACTTCAGTCTGTCTCACAGACGTGTGTTAGGTCAGCTCACTGTCCCACAGACACTCGCTTCAGTCTGTCTCAGACGTCTGTCAGGTCAGCTCACTGTCCCACAGACACTCACTTCAGTCTGTCTCACAGACGTGTGTGAGGTCAGCTCACTGTCCCACAGACACTCACTTCAGTCTGTCTCACAGACGTGTGTCAGGTCAGCTCACTGTCCCACAGACACTCACTTCAGTCTGTCTCACAGACGTGTTAGGTCAGCTCACTGTCCCACAGACACTCACTTCAGTCTGTCTCACAGACGTGTGTTAGGTCAGCTCACTGTCCCACAGACACTCACTTCAGTCTGTCTCACAGACGTGTGTTAGGTCAGCTCACTGTCCCACAGACACTCGCTTCAGTCTGTCTCAGACGTCTGTCAGGTCAGCTCACTGTCCCACAGACACTCACTTCAGTCTGTCTCACAGACGTGTGTGAGGTCAGCTCACTGTCCCACAGACACTCACTTCAGTCTGTCTCACAGACGTGTGTCAGGTCAGCTCACTGTCCCACAGACACTCACTTCAGTCTGTCTCACAGACGTGTGTTAGGTCAGCTCACTGTCCCACACTCACTCGCTTCAGTCTGTCTCACAGACGTGTGTTAGGTCAGCTCACTGTCCCACAGACACTCGCTTCAGTCTGTCTCACAGACGTGTGTTAGGTCAGCTCACTGTCCCACAGACACTCACTTCAGTCTGTCTCACAGACGTGTGTTAGGTCAGCTCACTGTCCCACAGACACTCACTTCAGTCTGTCTCACAGACGTGTGTCAGGTCAGCTCACTGTCCCACAGACACTCGCTTCAGGCTGTCTCACAGACGTGTGTCAGGTCAGCTCACTGTCCCACAGACACTCACTTCAGGCTGTCTCACAGACGTGTGTCAGGTCAGCTCACTGTCCCACAGACACTCGCTTCAGTCTGTCTCACAGACGTGTGTCAGGTCAGCTCACTGTCCACAGACACTCACTTCAGTCTGTCTCACAGACGTGTGTTAGGTCAGCTCACTGTCCCACAGACACTCACTTCAGTCTGTCTCACAGACGTGTGTTAGGTCAGCTCACTGTCCCACAGACACTCACTTCAGTCTGTCTCACAGACGTGTGTCAGGTCAGCTCACTGTCCCACATACACTCACTTCAGTCTGTCTCACAGACGTGTGTCAGGTCAGCTCACTGTCCCACAGACACTCACTTCAGTCTGTCTCACAGACGTGTGTCAGGTCAGCTCACTGTCCCACAGACACTCACTTCAGTCTGTCTCACAGACGTGTGTTAGGTCAGCTCACTGTCCCACAGACACTCACTTCAGTCTGTCTCACAGACGTGTGTTAGGTCAGCTCACTGTCCCACAGACACTCACTTCAGTCTGTCTCAAAGACGTGTGTCAGGTCAGCTCACTGTCCCACAGACACTCACTTCAGTCTGTCTCAAAGACGTGTGTCAGGTCAGCTCACTGTCCCACAGACACTCACTTCAGTCTGTCTCAAAGACGTGTGTCAGGTCAGCTCACTGTCCCACAGACACTCACTTCAGTCTGTCTCACAGACGTGTGTTAGGTCAGCTCACTGTCCCACAGACACTCACTTCAGTCTGTCTCACAGACGTGTGTCAGGTCAGCTCACTGTCCCACAGACACTCACTTCAGTCTGTCTCACAGACGTGTGTTAGGTCAGCTCACTGTCCCACAGACACTCACTTCAGTCTGTCTCACAGACGTGTGTCAGGTCAGCTCACTGTCCCACAGACACTCACTTCAGTCTGTCTCACAGACGTGTGTTAGGTCAGCTCACTGTCCCACAGACACTCGCTTCAGTCTGTCTCAGACGTGTGTCAGGTCAGCTCACTGTCCCACAGACACTCACTTCAGTCTGTCTCACAGACGTGTGTGAGGTCAGCTCACTGTCCCACAGACACTCGCTTCAGTCTGTCTCACAGACGTGTGTCAGGTCAGCTCACTGTCCCACAGACACTTACTTCAGTCTGTCTCACAGACGTGTGTCAGGTCAGCTCACTGTCCCACAGACACTCACTTCAGTCTGTCTCACAGACGTGTGTTAGGTCAGCTCACTGTCCCACAGACACTCACTTCAGTCTGTCTCACAGACGTGTGTTAGGTCAGCTCACTGTCCCACAGACACTCACTTCAGTCTGTCTCACAGACGTGTGTCAGGTCAGCTCACTGTCCCACAGACACTCACTTCAGTCTGTCTCACAGACGTGTGTTAGGTCAGCTCACTGTCCCACACTCACTCGCTTCAGTCTGTCTCACAGACGTGTGTTAGGTCAGCTCACTGTCCCACAGACACTCGCTTCAGTCTGTCTCACAGACTGATGGTCACCCCGAGGGGCCGGTAATGGGCCAGGCTCAGGTGTCATCGCTTGCTCGCCACTCCACGGACTGGATACGTGTGATATTTTCCTCAGGTGAGTTTCCCCGAGAGCCCTGAGTTCCTCCAGCACCGCTTACGCCGATAATTGTGTGTCTGCCCTCTCTCGAGCCCAGACCCTCGTGTCCGGCCAGGTGCCCCGTGTGCATGGTTCCCCTCCGGCGACCCCCACACGAGTATTTCCACCGTTAGCCTCCCTTGCGAGCAGGTGTCTTTCCCTTGGCAAGTCCCTGCCACCCCTAGGGTTAAAAATTCCACCTGCGGCTGGTACCCTAGAGTTTTTCCATATGCAGCCCTTAGTGGGTCATATATGTACTCTTAAGTCCTCCCTACGGGCAGGCATCTTGGCATTCCTTCACTGGGATATGCTTCCCAGTGTACCTTGGTATTCCTGTGTTAAGCGTGAGTCCTTCGTCCATATTAGTCTTACGACAGGGAACTCACACTTACGCAGGGCACTGGAAGACGGCTGAAGTGGCGGGATTTTATTGAACCCCCATTCGTTAGTCACTAACGTATGTCGTAGTGACTGAACGAAAGGGAACGTCTCGGTTACGGATGTAACCCTCGTTCCCTGAGGAGGGAACGGAGACGTACGTTCCGTTGCCACTTCAGCTGTGCTACCTGGAACGCAGGAGTTCAGTCTTGGCTCCTCAAGCAGGTAACATAATGCTGTATTGCCACGTACTTCCTTATATACTCACGCGGTGAGGCGGAGTTACGCATGCAAATTTCGCATGCCCCATGGCATTGGCACGCCATTGGGCGTTTTCTATATGCTCGAAGATGATAGGCTTCTAGGCGAAACCCCCATTCGTTAGTCACTAACGTACGTCTCCGTTCCCTCCTCAGGGAATGAGGGTTACATCCGTAACCGAGACGTTTTCTAATCAATGCACGGATTGATTCTGACAGCGCTGCACGAGCTCAGCGCTGGCTGGACACCATTCGCTTGTTAGCCAGGGTTCAAAGTCAAAAGTGCGAGAAGGCTGAAACTGTGCTACTCATCAGTTGATGGGTGACCTTTTTATGAATGGAGGGATTTGAGAATGTTATATGGTTTAGTGCGAATATCTTGTCTGACGTGCTGCATGTTTTGGACGGAGTAGCCTACAGCATAGCTTCCAGTTTCTCAGTAGGCTAAATGTTTTTCTGCAAGTGCTATATCATTCCCTTGGAATTATAAGTTGTGTACATTTTGGAAGTTTTTATTTAGAAAATAAAAAGTTTCTTTCTACACAGCCGAATGGAATGCAACATTTTTTAATGTTATTTCTGCCAAATTTAATGTTTGAAAGAAATCGACATTTCTTGTTTTTAAAATAAGTCTCTTCTGCTCACCAAGGATGCATTTATTTGATCATAAAATACAGTAAAAACAATAATATTGTGCAATATTATTCCAGTGTAAAACAGATGTTTTCTGAATAGGCCCATATATAGGCTAGTACAATGTGCAATTTATTCCTGTGATCAAAGCTGAATTTATCATCATTACTCCAGTCTTCAGTGTCACATGATCCTTCACAAATCATTCTCATATGAGGATTTCATGCTCA
The DNA here is from genome assembly GCA_023566225.1 of Romanogobio albipinnatus. Classification (NCBI taxonomy): domain Eukaryota; kingdom Metazoa; phylum Chordata; class Actinopteri; order Cypriniformes; family Gobionidae; genus Romanogobio; species Romanogobio albipinnatus. The sequence continues at coordinate 15,636,443 of CM042240.1, forward strand.
ACAAACATTTATGATTATTATCAGTGTTGAAAACAGTTGTGTACAATGTTTTTAGGATGCTTTGAAAGCTTTCAATATTAGATAAATGTTGTTCTTTTGAACCTCCTATTCATCAAAGAATCATGGGGAAAAGTGAGCATATTCAGCACGAGACTCTTTTTTTTAAAAGTGCATATCCCAGTCTGAACTGTAGTGCTGTAAGATTTTGAATATTAACACCTGAGCACTCTTGTGGGTTTGCTACTGTCACAATTAAAAACCATCGGTATAAGGATAAAAACATGACAGGCAGGCATGATGTAAGCAACACAGCTACAATTAATAACATCAAAACTGGGTGTGGGAATTATCAAGATTTGACAATAGTCAACTGTATTGGTGGCACCAAGGGGCCCCCAAATAAAATTCTGCTTAGGGCTCCATAAGGGCTTGGGCCGGCCCTGTATAAAACATATAGCGGCCCATAGAAACAGCTGCTATTGAGGCATCTACTTATACATATATTTGGACAGCAGCGCATAGGGTTCAGTGGCACTCGGGGAGTTTGAAAAGAACGAACGAGTCTCGGTCCAAGATCGGAATTTTTTTGGGTTTTTTTTTTGTGTGAGACATTGGATGTGTGGCGTGAGTGCGTGTGAAAGCAGGCAAAACCGTGTGTCACACAGCGAAAGCGTGAGAGTCGGCAGCTCTGTACAATATTATATCAGTCTGTGTGTAATGAATGAATACAATATGCAAGTTTCACTTTTTGAATGGAATTAGTGAAATAAATCAACTTTTTGATGACATTCTAATTATATGACCAGCACCTGTATACAATATTGTATATTGAACAAACGTTATATTAATGTTACTGGAAGAACTTTTGTTCATAACGTTAAGAGAACCTTGCCAGAACACTAGCCAAAGTTATGAGAACGTTCCCTGTTAGCTGCGATATTGCTTCTAGCTCTACAATGAGCTCCTAATCATTATTTTTACTGCATCAAAAATATCACAAGAACATGACAGACAAGTACAGTAACAGATGTGTCAGTACTCACTTGAGCTGATAATCAGTGTCTCCAGCATGTGATGTCTCAGTTTGACTCTGCAGTGAATCTTGTCGTTACTGTGATGTGCAGTGATGGTGTGTTTCACACTGAATCCGTCTGTGTTTCTGTGCGTCTCTGTAGTTTCTGAACTCAAACTGACTCCTTTACTGTCCAGCCACTCAAGATCAGGTTCAGGGTTCCAACCTTCAGATTCACACTGTAGATGAAGCCCTCCTGAACGATCAAACCCATCTACAGTGATCACTGGAGGACTTCCTACAACTACAGATCACCAAGAAGAACACTCTGTTGTTATTTAGGCTTTTTTGAGTTTGTTTCTGTATCGATTAAAGGGATAGTTCATGCAAAAATGAAAATTATATCATACTATCCTATAGGTGTATATGACATTCTTCTTTCAGACGAATACAATCAGAGTTATATTAAAAGATGTCCTGGCTAATCCAACCATTATAATGGCAGCGAATGGCAGCTCAAACTTTAAAGCCCAAAAAGTAATCCACTCGACTCTGGAGGGTTAAAAAGGCCTTCTGAAGTGAATCGATGGGTTTGTGTGAGAAAAATATAAAGTAAAATATTTAGCTTCTGGCGGACCTCCTTCCATATTCAACTTAGGAAGAAAGTATAGCACCTCTTCAAAACGCAACATCATTGTCGCACCAGTTAAGCTTTTTTCATAAGTTGAATACAGAATTCGTCTGAAAGAAGAATATCATACACACTCAGGATGGCTTGACGGTGAGTAAATCATGTGGTAATTTTCATCTTTGGGTGAACTATCCCTTTAAGATCATGCTAGTTCCCTTTCAGTTGGTCACGTTCGATGTACATTGGAACTGACCGACGAATCGGGATCTGTTTTCAGAGACCAATCTACTTCGAGTGTATAGAAACGAGCCAATGAACATTGGCATGCGGTTCACGCATTCCACGCGCCGCCAGTGGAAGTACCGCATATCGCTTTCAACTTCGGAGCCGAGCATTTCTATGTTCCTACGAGGAGTGTTTTGTCTACGAGTCATGAGAGAGAGGAAAACTGCCTACCTGCTTCCAGTGTCGGTGTTACGGTGCCTTACAGCAATGGTCGCGAGCAAAGAAGAAAACAAACAGCTGTTCTCACAGCTCGCTGGGCGTTTTCCTTTGAGTGCTCATAGCAGGCTTGCACCGTTGAACTGCTGTGAGCCGCGGTCATTCCCCTGCTCGTTGGCTGCAGCGCCTCCGTCTGCTTGTCGCCGAGGGTGCCCCCCCTGCGTCCGCCTCCGCCCCTGCTAAGCCCAGCAACAGCCTCCACCCGGGCAGCAGGTGGCCGGGTGCAGGGGATGTGCCCAACCCGTTCAGGGTCCCGCGAGTCCACTAGCAAGCACAAGGGCAAGCGGCCTTGGAACGGGCAGCCCAGCGAGATAGCGAACTGCTCGGGGAGATGGTGTCCGCACCCCTCCCTCCCCCGGGGGGGAACCGGGGGGAGATTTTTTTTTTTTTTGGTCCTGTCGCTGGCTCTCCGGAGTCCAGCGGTACCCACATTCTCAGAGCAGTTTCCTCCCTTCCTGTGCCCTGAGAGGGTCAGGTTGGCAGTGTGCGACGCCCCCGGGCCTTGCCACTCCTTTCCTCCCCTCTCCCCCTTCGCCAGGGGGCAGCAGTGTGGGCACCGAGGACGCCCCCGGGCCTTCTCACCCATACTCTGCCCCACCTGGAGTACTCAGGCAACACTCTGGGCCGCCTCTGGTCCTCCCGAGTCGGGTCTGCGTACTCCACCTCGCTGCCCCACCCCAGGTATGTCTGTGGTGCCGTTGGTCCCGCTTGTTCGGTCCCTGGGGGCCTGGCTAGGTCTCCCCGGACTGTCTCGCCGGCTCATCCGTACCATCAGAATCGGCTACGCGATTCAGTTCGCTCGCCGGCCTCCCAAGTACAGGGGCCTCCTCTTCACCACCGTGTGGAGCAGCGATGCCCATGTCTTGCGGTCAGAGATCGATGTCCTGCTAGTGAAGGACGCGGTCGAGCCGGTTCCTCCAGCCGATTTGAGGTCAGGGTTCTACAGGCCCTACTTCATTGTACCCAAGAAAGGCGGTGGGTTAAGCCCAATCTTGGACATGCGCATTCTGAATCGGGCCTTGCACAAGCTCCCATTCAGAATGTTAACGCAGAAACGCATTCCTGAATGCATCCGTCCCCGAGATTGGTTGCAGCGATCGACCTGAAACCCTTCAGGCTGTCCCTGTCGCTTCACAGCTTCACAAAGTTGTGTGAACACAGGGACATGGTGCTCCGTCACCTCAGCCGGTTGGGCCTTCGGGTCAACCGAGAGAAGAGTCCGAGAAGAGTCAACTCTGCCCCGTGTAGAGGATCTCTTATCTCGGTATGGAGCTGGATTCGGTCAGCCGGACGGCGCACCTCACTCCGGAGCGTGTCCGGTCAGTGTTGAACTGCTTGAATACATTCAAAGGCAGGACAGCGGTCCCACTGAAATTCTTTCAGAGGCTCCTGGGGCATATGGCATCTGCAGCCGCGGTAACGCAGCTCGGATTGCTTCATATGAGACCGCTTCAACGCTGGTTACACGACCGAGTCCCAAGATGGGCATGGCAGAGCGGTCAGTACCGGGTCCCAGTGACTCCTTACTGTCGCCAAACCATCAACCCGTGGTCAGACCCCACATTTCTCCGGGCCGGAGTGTCCTTAGAACAGGTGTCCAGGCATGCTGTGGTTTTCACGGATGCTTCATCCACAGGCTGGGGGGCCACGTACAATGGGCACGCGGTTCGGGTCTGTGGACGGGGCCCCAACTGCATTGGCAAATCAATTGCCTAGAGCTTCTGGCGGTACGTCTTGCCCTGGCCCGGTTCAAGAAACCGCTTTGGGGCAAGCACGTACTGGTCCGTTCGGACAGGGTGGTCCGACAGGGTGGTTTACGCTCCCGTTGCATGCTCCGGCTCGCCCGCCATCTCCTCCTGTGGAGTCAGAGGTTTGTGAGGTCATTTCGTGCCATTCACTTCCCAGGTGCGCTGAACCAGACAGCCGACGAGCTCTCTCGCCAGTCAACACCTCTAGGCGAATGGCGACTCCACCCCCGGAGTGTCCAGCTGATATGGGACCACTGTGGGGTTGCACAGGTAGACCTGTTCGCTTCCCCGGAGTCGACCCATTGCCAGTGGTACTACTCCCTGACCGGAGGTACCTTAGGCATAGATGCACTGGCGCACAGCTGCCCCCGGGACCTACGCAAATATGCGTTTCCCCCAGTGAGCCTTCGAGCACAGACTCTGTGCAAGGTCAGGGAGGACGAGGGGCAGGTCTTGTTAGTTGCGCCCTATTGGCCCAACCGGACCTGGTTCCCCGAACTCACACTCCTCGCGACAGCCCCTCCCTGGCCGATCCCCCTGAGGAAGGACCTTCCTTCTCAGGGGCGGGGCACTCTATGGCACCCACGTCCAGACCTCTGGAATCTCCATGTCTGGTCCCTGGATGGGACGCGAAGGTTCTAGGTGGCCTACCACAAGCTGTGGTAGACACCATCGCTTCAGCTAGAGCCCCCTCTATGAGGCGCCTCTATTTCCTGAAGGGGAACCTGTTCGTCGAGTGGAGCTCTTCCCACCGGGAAGACCCTCGGAAATGTTCTATTAACGTTGTGCTTTCCTTCCTGCAGGATGGGTTAGAGCGACGGCTGTCTCCCTCCACCCTCAAAGTGTACGTCGCAGCAATAGCGGCGTATCACGATGCAATAGACGGTAAATCCTTAGGTAAGCACAACTCAATCGTCAGGTTCCTCAGAGGTGCGAGGAGACTGAATCCTCCTCGTTCAACCTCGGTACCCTCTTGGGATTTAGCCCTGGTGCTTAGAGCACTCTAGGGTCCACCATTTGAGCCTTTGCAGTCAGTTGAGCTAAAAATCCTGTCCATGAAGACAGTCCTCCTGACCGCATTGGCCTCAATCAAGAGGGTAGGGGACCTGCACGCACTTTCGGTTGATGAATCGTGCCTGGAAATCGGGCCAGCCAACTCTCACGTTGTCCTGAGACCCCGACCTGTATATTTGCCCAAGGTTCCTACCACTCCCCTTCGGGACCAGGTGGTGAACCTGCAAGCGCTGCCTTTGGAGGAGGCAGACCCAGCTCTAGCTCTGTTATGTCCCGTCTGCGCTCTCCGCGCTTACGTTGACCGGACTCAGAGCTTCAGATTCTCACAGCAGCTCTTTGTCTGTTACGGAGGTCAGCAGAAGGGGAAGGCTGTCTCCAAGCAGAGGTTGGCCCACTGGATAGTGGATGCCATTGTCTTGGCTTACCAGTCCCAAGACATACCTTGCCCGTTCGGGGTGCGAGCACACTCAACAAGGAGTGTTGCTTCATCCTGGGCGCTGGCTCAAGGTGCCGCAGGCTGGGCGACACCTAATACGTTCGCTAGATTTTATAGCCTCCGTGTAGAGCCGGTATCTTCCCGCATCCTCGCCCCCCGGGGCCAGTAGCGCTAAGTACCCGTTCTAGTGTCGGCTTGCAATGCCACTCCCGCCCTCTGGGCCGGATATGTGCGTCTATTTTGCTCCAGTTGAGTTCCCCGGAAACGGCTAACCCTGTGAGTCCTCCATCACCCCTGTGGTGTCAGACGCTGCGGAACGTCTGACGCCAGGCCTGCACCCGTATGCCTGTGGAACGTATGTGTAGGCTGGGTTCCATATGTTGTGGTCCCCTAACGGCTACACCATATGTGTATTCTCCACGGTACCAGCTACCCTACTCAGCTAGCCCATGTCTTTCCCTCGACAGAGCCCGCTCTGTCGTCTCTTGGTGTGTTCTTCCCCCCTGGGACCAGGTTAGGTCCACCCCAGAGACTTCCATAGTTGCACTACCCTGTTAGGTTAGTCCTTATGCGTTTTTCCACCTATCCTTCCATTGAAGGATGTGGCTCCACAGCGTACCATCTCCCGAGACAGACACGCTTTCTCAGCATTATCCAATAGTCACGCTGAGTGGGTCTTGCAGGAACAGCAAGTGACTGTCCTTCCCTGCCGGGAGCCCTGACTCCCACTCCAACATAGGAGTGGTCCAGCGAGCTCAGGCATGGCACTGGAAGGGCCAGCTCCCTGGCGTGTTGGTAGGGATCCCAATTCGTCGGTCAGTTCCGACGTACGTCGAACGTGACCGACTGAAAGGGAACGTCTCAGTTACGTATGTAACCCTCGTTCCCTGAAGGAGGGAACGGAGACGTACGTCCCGTCGCCAGGTGCTGTGCTTCAGCTGAAGGCCCGAGCCACTTATCTCTGCTCCTCAGTTGAAAATGATATGTGGTACTTCCACTGCCGTATTTATACCCGCAACGCGGGGCGGCGCGTGGAATGCGTGAACCGCATGCCAATGTTCATTGGCTCGTTTTTAAACACTCAAAGTAGATTGGTCTCTGAAAACAAATCCCGATTTGTCGGTCAGTTCCGACGTAGATCTCCGTTCCCTCCTTCAGGGAACGAGGGTTAGATACGTAACCGAGACGTTTTCACTGGTTTCCTCACCTTCAACTCTGAGATCAACAGTGGCGTCATCAAACTGGGATATAGACTGAATTAAACACTTATAAACTCCTTCATCAGAGACTCGGACTGATGAGAGTTTGAGTGATGCGTTTCCTGTCTGTAGTTCTTGATGGATCAGGTTTGTTCTCCCTCTGTAGGACTGAATCTGACCTGTGTTTCTGTCTTCATGATTGTCATAGAGATGCACTGAATCTTTCTGGTCTGGTCTAAACCACTCCACTCTCATGTCCACAACACTGATGCTGGGTTTGACTGAACAGGGCAGAATCACATCTTCACCAGCTACAGCAAATACAGGACCTGCAGGTCCCACTACTTCAAACCGCTCTGTTACAAGAGAAAGAGAGCAGGTCTGAACTACACATCCTAAAGGTTTTTACCCTAATGTTGTCCCAGACAAACAGAAGTGTGCAAAAGTATAATTTAAAGTATTATTCACAATGATGAATAAATTACCTGATCTTGAATCTGTAATTCCACTAACAAGCAGGAGAGTCAAACAAATGAACTTCATCTCTGAGGAGACCCAGACGCTAAAAAGAAAATATGAAAAAGTAAAAACATTACAAAAAATATGTCTGTTAGCGTACAGTTCATGTTTTTCTCTTAACTTTCTGGCCAAAAGCGAGACACATTTGCAATCACTTTCTGTTGAAGGAAAACTGGTTAAACCAGGTTAAGACAAAGCAGGAAACAAATACACAACATGTATCTACATGTAAACATATACATATAAAATACATATAAATATGAAAGGGGTGAGAGGTTGTGGAATGTTTTTTTCTTCAAAAATGCAAATTTATTTATAATCCTGATTTCAAAAACCTTTCATTTATTCACAAGTTTAAATACTACATGCTTTAAACCTGTTGAACACACACACGGTCCTCAAGTCACACTCATGCCAGACTTCAGGTAAATGCGTTTCTGATTCTTCCATGACTTACCTTCAACTCAACATTCACTGTGTTCTCAAGAGTGTCTTAATAAAGTGTGTCCATATGAAGTTTGTACGACCGTAAGGAGATCATTCCTGGTTTATTTTCACTTTCTTTTATAACCGAACACCTGAACAGACGACACAGTCCCTCCCATCATTCCGGCTGATAAACCTGCTGCAGCTTCTGTCACAGACTGACACTCCTCACTGTAATCTGATATGAAATATGGCAGACGTGTTACTTGGAATTAAAAGAAAATGCAAACACAAATGTGGATAACACAATATCAGAGCCGGCCCAAGGCATAAGCGAACTAAGCGGCTGCTTAGGGCCCCTTGGCCCGTGACACGAGTGTATCGTTACACCCCTAGTGCGAATATCTCTGACGGAATGCATGTCTTGGAGTAGCTACAGCATAGCTTCTACAGTTCTCAGTAGATGTTTTTCTGCAACCTCAAAATGTTTTTTTTTTATGTTTTTAAAATTCTTCAAAATAACTGATTACCAAAACATTGCAACCATGGAAGCACAGAGATACTATAATCAACAAATATCAAATTAATAAAACACCTATATCATTTAAAGATTACACACTGGATGAGATCAATTAATCAGACATGATGATTGTGTAAGGTGAATAATATTACATGGAAAACGTCTCAGGTTAGAAATGTAACCATTGTTCCCTGAGAACAGGGAACGAGACGCTGCGTCAGCTCGACGCTACGGGGAACGCCTCCAGCGTGACTGGTGCCTGAAATCACAATCAAAAAACGTCAATCCTATTGACCAGCGACAGCCTATGATGTCATCAAGGTGCGACCAGGAAGTATATAAGGGCACCTTGCCAACATGACAGTATCTACTCATCTGAAGGGACTGTTTCGGCAGGCAGGCCCTGCGGCATGGCAAAGTGACGCAGCGTCTCGTTCCCTGTTCTCAGGGAACAATGGTTACATTTGTAACCTGAGACGTTCCCTTTCGAAAGGGAACTCGTGCTGCGTCAGCTACCAAGCACCTATATACCCATGCCGCCACGCCGCCATGCCGACGGGAGTGCATGCCCACTGGCAGTGACAACTGTCAAGACAGGCAAATTCTACTGAAATGCCTGAACCACTCTCCTTCTGGTCACATTAGGCTGTCAGTGACAGCACTCCCTACGGTCATAGCCCAAGCTATCGCCTGAGAAGGAACCTTCACACACATGAGGTTCTTCCCAGGCCTTGCTCGAAGGCCTGGAACCACCCATTCGACTTGGCAAAGGAACCCAAGGGACCCTATGCCAGTCACTATTCGGGAGGTTCTCACCGAATGCCACCAGGGAGACCTGACCAGGTGACCCAGTCTGTAATGGGACACGTAATATGGTCACCCCTGTCTGTATAGTACAGAGCCTCTGGTACTCGCCTCCGAAGAGGCATCCCGCTAGGGTGCTGCAAGAAAGGCAGTGACATCCACTAGCCGGACCTCAGAGACGGGTTATCCCGGAGAGCAGCTCTCAGCGAAGTGCTTTATAACCCTTGCTAGCGAGGGGAGTTTAGCCGCTCGATCCTCGGATCTACCAAGCACTTACTTTAAAACGTGCTTAGGAGGCCAGAGGCCTTACAGGCTGATCATACCAGGGAGGCCCCGAGGGGCCTACAACCATGAATCAGCGCCAAGCGGCCGTAAGCTCATAACAGACCCTCATTTGAGAGGAGCTCATAAGCCTGCCCGGTAGGTAACCATGCCGTAGGCAATCTATGAAAGTCCCCTCCCGTGGGGACCGCATAGCAGCAGCAACGTCTCATCATGCATAAGAACACCGCCTTCAGGTCTCGCGAACGGCCAGAGACCGGTGCCTGATAGCAGGTGACCACTAGCTGTCAGCGTAAAGCCAGTTGTGCGTTCCCGCCTAGGGAGGCAGAGAGGAGCCTCCACCTGGTAACCTGTGCCGACTGCTCGCTTGCCCTCAGGAAGGCCATACGGGCCTGATACCTGATCGCAGTCGTGCTAGCCCTCGAGGTAGCTGGGAAGACCAGGGACTCGCTTCATCAGGGAGGCCTAGCGGGCCTACCACCTGCAAGAATGTCAGGCATTTCTCCATCACAGCCCTCCGCTCAGTGGCTGGACCTATCCAGAGACCACGAGACAGGAGCGTGCCCTCAGAGGAGGCCCCGTGGGGCCTACTACTCCAAGCGAATCCCACAGGGAAGCCCCGTGCAGCTTGCCTGATAGCATCCCATGCTACGATCCGTTACCGAAACTGGGGGCCGGGGAACGATTTCAGGGAGGCGCAATGCCTCCACCTGATAGCAGAACATGCCGCCCTTCAGGGAGGTCACTCAGGGAGGCCGGTTGAGGCCTACTACCTACTAGCACTCATGCTAGCCATCCAGTGACTGGAGCCCAGGAACGTCCCCACAGAGGAGGTCAGGTGAGCCTGCTTACCCCACAGCAGGCCCTTTAGGGAGGCCAGGTAACGCCTACCACCTACTAGCAGCTCGTACCAGCTGTCGAGGGACTTAATGCCAGTGGTGCCCCCTCGGGGGAGACCACAGCAGGCTCTCAGGGAGGCCAAACGGGCCTACCACCTGAACGAAGGTAACCCAAACCGGGAGCCTACCCCTCAGGGAGGCCTTTAAGAAGGCTGGCTGCTGCGCCTGGGCTGACGGCAGCTGTCTGCTGCTGACGAAGGCCTGAAAATCCAGTTATCACCTGGGAACTCATCCCCAGGGAGACTAGTTGACGAGGTTACTGCTGATGTCGACACCAGTGAAGAAGATCCTCCAGGGCACACTCATGGGCCATGGCGTCGAGACTTTCTTGCAAGGAGGCCGGTTGACGCCTACTACCTGTCCTGAAGTCTTGCTGCCCAGACCGCCCAAGCTGGCTACTAACAACCAGCTGGCTCTTACGCCCGCACCTGGGGCTGGCTCCATCACAGAGGCAGCTAGGGAACAAGTTCTAACTTTGTCCTAGGGCCCCCATGACGGCGCAGTCTCTCGGGCAGTGCCTACAGACATTAACCTAATCACATTGCCAACAGCAGTGTACTCAGCAGAAGTGCTCAACGAAAACCCTCTAAAGCAAGGGGAGTACAACTTACGTCACCTGCTTCGGGGCGGCTGTCTTACTTTCCATGCAGCGGCCAACCATAAATGCGAGGGCATCAGCAAGCGAGGGCCTCAGGGGAGCATTCGACCAGAATCGCAACAGAGGTTTATCCGATGTTCAGCTCAACCCGAGCCCTAAAGAAGGTGAAGCAGAGACATAGAGCAAGGGTGAAACATTTCTTAGAAAAGACAGAACCCACCGGCCTAACCATCCTCCAGGAAGAGGCCGGGGGCCGCCAAAAGATGGCGGCCACCAAGCTCTGGAAGGCGGAAACCACAGATAAAGTCTAATCGCAAACCAGCGAAAGACGCTTTATTCCACCCCATGACCACTGGCAAAGTCGCTGTCTCTTGCACACCTCGACTGCATTACTCGTAACCCCAGAACGCAGAGAAGGGGGCGGGCCTTGGCCGGACAACTCTGTAACAAGAGGAGGTTAAGTCAAGGATGCATAACAAGCCCTGTTTATATATCAAAGACAGGCCAGGGGCGAACGACCTCCCTTAGAAGGGAACTCCCCCATCCTTGACGGAACCTAGGCCAAGTGGTGCGACGTAAGTCCGCACTAGATCCACTCAGGGCTCGGGAAAGAAATATTATCACCTCAAATATTTACACAATGAGGCCCCGAAAACCCTTTTCCCAAAGCCCCGCAGAGCTGGGCGCAGATCTCACTACAGCTCATGCATAAGTGCATACCCGGTCTTCAGCTACTTCACACTTTTACGCTAGGAAAAACACAGCTCGCCCCCGACACTACAAACCCTCGGGCAAGAGCGCAAATCAGTTACCCACATCAGTAGGGAAAACATAACACGGAGAGGCAGCAAAACTCTACTAGCAAAAGTGAGGTATTCACACACAACCACATAATGTTGCAAAGAAGATCGTTCTTAGCTTACTCACGGGGAGCTGCAGGCCCTGCGAAATCCAGCGACATTCCAAAATTTCCCCAAATAACCTCTCAGGGGAGCGACAGTACAAAAAGTCCTGAAAAACATAGTTTTGAAAATGTTTCGCCCTCATAGAGAGAGGGGGACTCACAGATCGCTCCTCGCGGTGCTTCAAACCAGCCGTCGCGCTAGTATCCGCCCGCCATCCTGAGGGGGCGCTTTCAACAAACAAACCAGGCGGACCGGCATAATCTTACCTTTTCTGCTCATCATAGGCCCACCAGCCTGATGTAAAGCGCCCGGGGGAAAGCCAGAGGAAGGGAAAAAGGCAGCGTTCATCTCCGCGTCCTCGAGGGCGGAGTCCGCTGCCTGCGCTGGTTCCAGTTACCAGCCCCGGCTTCCTTCCTCTTCCTGTTGCGGGTGTTCCGCCTCCCCTGCGCCCCAGTCCTCCGCGGCGGGGGCGCTCGAGAGGCGACTCTGGCTCGTTGTTCCCATCTCCAGCCCTCAGACTGAGACGGGCTGGGGACACCCGACTGCCTGGGTGCGGGATGCATGTTCTAAATGCTGCCGAGCGCGCCTTCGCCTCTCCGAACTTTCCCACCACCGCCTCTACGGAGGTAGATGTCGAAAACCGCGGTCCGGCGCGACTCGACTACCGCTTCAGGGGGTCCCTCCTCCTGATCGAGGTCCCTCAACAGGTCCGCCTGGTAAGCCAGCAACACAGCTGTGGTGTGCAAAGCCGCCGCAGCGTGACCCACTGACATGTACGCCCTGCCATTCAGGCATTAGACCGGCAGGGTGGGAGCCCACAGTGTCGCCGGCCGCCCAGAGGCGAGATAAACATAACATCTCGTCCACGGGCAGCACCGACACACACCCAGCCAGGCAGTCCCTCGACATCAGCGAAATTTAGCTCGCCGATGTCGACAGATGCGGGGCTGTGTATGGTTTCTTCCATCCCCTCGAGATCTGCTGATGGAGATCTGGAAGGAATGGAAGACTCCCAGGAGTTGGGAGGTCATGGGCGGAGAGAAACCGTTTGTCCGAACTGTTTGGATGCTCAGCCTTTCTCCTCACGCGCCACCAAGGCAGCTGCAGTCTACCTGCAGCGCGTTCCATGACCTCCAGCAACTCCCCGTACATGGGACAGGATGGTTTGAGAAGCTTCAGCATCTTTAACTGACTCACCCATCCTCTGCTCGAGTGGAAGAGCAGCAGACGAGGAGGAGGAACATAAATCCAGCTCCTCCTCCGAGGTCCGCCTCTCGCGATCTGGATCGTCCTCAAGAACCATAACTGTCTCCAAGCGACGAGCCAGATCCATCTGGGAAGCGCATGGTGTTTAGACACCGCTCAGCCTCAGCTCGAGCGTGGCCGTTCCCAGATGCTGAAACCTCTCCCCTCGAGAAGAGGTCTAGCCGAGAGCAGAGCGTTCCAGAGGACAACGCTCGCAAATATTTTCACAAGAGGTTTGCAAACCTCTCGTGCATGCTCTTCTCCCAGACAGTAAACGCAAAGTGTGTGTGTATCCAAGCGCAAGCTACACGCTCAAAACACACCTGCAGAAGTGGCGTTCTCAGCACACTTCATTGTTATCCTTCTTGTAGACGTTTCACGTGAAGACAGGCAAAACAGTCCCTGAAGACGAAAAGATACTGTCATGTTGGCAAGGCGCCCTTATATACTTCCTGGTCGCACCTTGATGACATCATAGGCTGTCGCCGGTCAATAGGATTGACGTTTTTTGATTGTGATTTCAGGCACCAGTCACGCTGGAGGCGTTCCCCGTAGCGTCGAGCTGACGCAGCGCGAGTTCCCTTTCGAAAGGGAACTGATTAAAATATAAATAAAATAAAAAAATAATTCAAAATATTAATAAATACTATAATAGTCAGGGTTATTACTGTTAACTAAAACGAAACTTTAAATAAAATAATTAAAAAATATGTTCATTAATTGAAGTAAAATAAACATGACCTGAAATAAAAGAAAATATTTTAAAAATAATTTTCTTTTAGTTTGACTTGAAATACTGAAATAAAAATAATACTAATATGACATTAAAATGGCAGAAAACTCAAATTAAAATGAAAACAGAAAACATTAAAAAAGTACAAAAGAAATTGAAATATTAATCAAAATGATAAAAGTATATCAATGATACTAAAATAACGGTTTCAGTGCATAATTGTTTCATTAACAAACCCTTAATGTCCTCTCAACCCTACAGATCTATCAGAGATGTTGGCAGCAGGAACCAAAGGCCGAAAACACAGAGTTTGTCAAAGACTTTCTGAGGGGGAGCATCCGCAAGGAGCTCTTCAAGGTAAATCGATCAGTCAGTCATGAAGGGTTTTAAAGGTAATTTAGAAATAACTAGTGCTGTCAATAGATTTACATTTTTATGTATGTATATATATATATACATACATATATATATATATATATATATATATATATATATATAGTGGTGGGCATAGATTAATTTTTTTAATCTAGATTAAAATGGCTCATTTGAATTCTGCCATAGGCATTCAGAATATGTGTGCAACCCCGCGCGAAATTCAGACCGGTCACACCAATACTAACAAAAGTCCAGCAGAACACACGTCCGTAATGTTCAGAGGATTAAACGGACTGAATGAGAGGAGGCGGGTGCGTGTCACTCGCTGTCGGTCGGAGAGGAGAGCGCAGCTGATATCGATACAGTAGAAAATGAGTATCGTATCGTTTCAGATATTTCAGTATGGATACATAGCGAAATATGGATATTTTTGACAACACTAGTAGGCATACACACAGGTTCGAAGACTCGTTCTCTCGCCCCCTACAGTGCAATTCGGATAGGTGTACATCCGCGCTAAAATATCAAGGTGAAAGTCATCATAGCTTGCGTAGTATAGACCCAGCTCCCAACCCAACTTTGAGAATAGATTAACGGCGATAGATTTTTTATCGCACGATAAGAGTCTCACGTTAACGCAGTACGTTAACGCCGATAACGGCCCACCACTACTATATATATATATATATATATATATATATATATATATATATATATATATATATATATATATATACAGTGGGGAGAACAAGTATGTAATACACTGCCAATTTTGCAGGTTTGCCCACTTACAAAGCATGTAGAAGTCTGTAATTTGTATCAATAGCCCCATTTCCAGCGAAATTACCCAGAACAATTTGTCCCAGGAACTATTTTTCCCTCATACCTGCTGCTGTCTGCGTTTCCATAGTGGTCTAAAGTAACGTGAAGATTAGTCCGGTGACGTAGGACTGCGCGCCACTTTCCAGAGCCCACTGGATTTCGTCCTCCGCGAATAAACTTAATAAAGCCTGAACCTTGTAGTCGTATTTTTTAAACTCCATTGCTGATTTAAATAGTAAACAACTCTTACTGCACGCACCGCAACAGACTTTTAGGTTGAAATAAACTGCTGCGTGAGCTCAACCAATCAGCATGTTCAGCGCCCAAGTCCCACCCCCGAAGTACTACCTCGCAAACAGGGCCATTTTGAGGGGGAAATATTTACCCAGAACTTTATTTAGACCCTGGTTCCTGCGGTCGAAACACACCGAGAACTAGGGATCGACCGATATGGATTTTTTACTGCTGATGCCGATAACGATTTTTTTTCATCAGCCTTAGCCGATGGCCGATACGGGCTGCCGATTTTCTTGAGCCGATATTTGGAGCCAATACTGCTTTTGCTGCCTTAAATACATCATAAAAATGAAGTCTCAATTTATAAAAATTAATATTTATTGAACTAAAAAAAAACAATATTTAACAAATAGTAAAAACAGGTGAGGTAGAACAAGAAAAAAAAAAGAGTTCAGTGGTGAAAATAAATATTTAAGCATAAATAAAATAGTTACACTATTGCACACAGTAGCAACAAGCAAGCAGCATAAAAAAGTGCACATTGACTGTACTATACTTAATTTTAAAAATATTTACAACCTAGTCATTTAATGCTTAGGTGTACTTAACTTAATCTCTTGTAGAGCAACACCAGCGCTAATTCAGGAAAAAATCTCCCAATGCTCTACATGAAACTTCGGTCTTCCGACTGTTTACTATCGTTTCAATTCTCAATTGATTTTGATTCATATGCGCGAGGAAGGGAGAGCAAGACAGTTTGAAGATGGTGAGAGTGCGCGTGCATGGCCGGAGGAGGGGCGTGCTCTCTGCTCGTTCTCTCAGCAACACATGCAACCTGTTCAAATAAGGCTTTAGCAGGATAAAAATTTGCTTTGGCAGCTGCCAAAAGATGCAACATGTGACGGCCAGTGTTGATTCTGTGGCGCACCACCGCGACTTAGTCTATGAGTGTGGGAAACACTGGAGAGACACACACAGCATCCAAACCGCGGCCAGGTGGTCGCTGAATAAAACTCCCACAAATACCACGGTACGTCGGCATTACTTAATCCTATGACCAGTGTTCGTAACAGCTACCATATGCATACGAATAGCCTACAACTTCGCTATTTGCAGCTCCCTAAATACAATGGCAAGTTTTATAGACGAGGCATTCAGCATTTGCGTTTTCCATTTGGACGCACAAACTTGCTTAGCTATAGTTGCAAGCACATATAGAGCAACGTGTTTCCACTTTCAAAGTGTATGGCAATATTTCAACTAAGTCAAACAGTTAAAAGATGCTTTGAAAGATTAAAACTTATCGTTGTCTTGAAGAGAAGATTCCTGCACTGCTGGTGGGAGGAGTGATAGTGCATGAACTGCAGCGTCTCCAGCAACACAGAGCTGCCTGTGGACGCCTGTCTGTAAATAATGCTGGGGAAAAAATATCGGCGAACGCAGCAGCCTTGTATTGGTGATATATCGCCCGAAATAGCCCGATATGTCGGCCGGCCGATACCACCCCAAAGTCCCTAGTTCCTGGGGAAAGTTCAGGCGGTGGCTATAGGTACTCTTCAACTGTAAGTGGCAGAATCTAAAACAAAAATCCAGAAAATCACATTGTATGATTTTAAGTAATTAATTAGCATTTTATTGCATGACATAAGTATTTGATACATCAGAAAAGCAGAACTTTAATATTTGGTACAGAAACCTTTGTTTGCAATTACAGAGATCATACATTTCCGGTAGTTCTTGACCAGGTTTGCACACACTCTATCATTTTGAGGTGAGTTTTAAATGACTCGATTTCAATGACGATTTCCTTTATGATGCCATAGTTTAGGTCAAGAAAAATATTCATGACACTGTTATAAAATAATTTGACAGAGTATTGACACTTAAGGACATTTTAATGACAAATTCAATTTGTACCACTGAAAAAAAGTGGTCATAAAAAAAATCATGACATTATAATGGCCTTATGACAGCCAACGTCAAAACCAACCACATGACAGTTTAATGTAATGTTAACCCATAAAGCTAAGTCATTTGTTAAGTTTGATAATTAATCTGCTATGTCATGTTTATGACAGGTTATGTTGTCTTGGTAATGTCAAGTTGTCATGACAAAGACACTGACAGGTGAAAGTGAAAAAAAAGTGAAGTGACGTGTGGCCAAGTATGGTGACCCATACTTGGAATTTGTGCTCTGCATTTAACCCATCCAAGTACAGTAGTGAACACACACATATTAACGGTTTGTTCCCTTTGATATTATATCCTAAGACCATATGTGCAATGTTCACCAAAGCACTGTGACATGATGCATTTGAGAAGGATTGTGGGAGATTGTGTATCCGTCCTCATTTACTGAGGCATGTGTGTGTTAACTAAAAGTGTTTTTCACTGTTTCAAAAGTCTATATATAAAGTCATTTTAAGAAAAAATCATGATTACCTGTGTCATAATTTTAAGTCACAATGATCACTTTTCATCTCATTCATGACTTAGAATGTCATCATTTTGACTTTTCATCTCATAAATATGACCTAGAATGTCATAATTTCAACGAGTTATGTCATAATATCAGTACCAACGTTTGGGTTCAGCTTGGAGTGAGAATTATAGGGGAGAATTATTTTTTTATGAAATGTGTCACTTGAAACGATTGTGAACAGTTATTTGCAAGAGATTTAAAGGGGTCATTTTTTTATACTGTTGTCTGAGGTCAAATTATGACGTTTGAGTGTTTTTTTTACATTCAAAAACATCATAATGAATAAGTAATAGGCAATTTTCTACCCTGGTTTTGAGCCTCTCTCGTAGAAAGCTCGGTTTATGTGGGTGTGCCGCACTGAAGACTTGGAAGTAAACGCCCACTGCTATGATTGGATAAGCTTTGCATATTATAATGAGCGATCGGCTCCCCCGTGAGGAATTGTTTTGAAAGCGCGTGGGAAAACGGCAACCGGAATGTATCGCCCAGAGGGCTCGCAAAATGTCTTTATCAAACAAACACAATTTATCTCTCATCCACCTGCCATTGATTGGAATGTTATTTTTTTATTACTTGGCCTGCCCGATTGGTGGATATAACCGCTAACCGTACATCACTAACGCACACACACGCACGTCGCACATACAAGCTTCACTGCAGAGTCAGACAAATCAGCATGATCAAAACTTCCGTGATTGTATTTTCCCTTCAAATATCAAGTCAAGAGAGTGAACAACGCACATAAAGAGAGGAATGTTATTTCACAAGATAGCCAGTCGGCAGGCCGTTTTGGTAGCCCGTCTGGAAAACACATAGCCCTGGCCCGAGTCTGATCACGAATCGCAGCACAGTGAACCAACAACACCTCAAATAAAGGAGTCTCCATCATGTGACAGCGTGCTAAGGTATGTTCAGTTAGACACATACACATAATCAATAGATATCAAACAATCTGTAACAATGCAATACTATCACATATAAAAAATTCTCACACAAGTGTGTTGCTTCATTCAATTTTCTACAGTGATGCATTTGTGAGTGTGATGTAATTATTCTGAATACATTTGATGGATGTCAGTAGATTTTAGTTGCTATTGACTATAGCACACAGATCTCACTGTTAAATCTTCTGTTATTCATCATTTCTTAGGGTTGTGAATGCACAGCCATTGACTCAGAACACAACATTTGGTTTGATCAGCAAACACAATGTCAGTTTATCTGCAAACAACACAATAAATATGTTTTAACTCATCCTGAGATGTGCTGAATGAAAGATGTTACAGTACAGTCACAACAGACACTTTCAGACTCACTGCAAAACATGTTATTTCACTTCATCTTCATCTTTTTACATTGACACAGTTAAGTTGTATTTAAGAGAGTTAGAATTTATGGTGGCAGGACCATAATAACGTGAACTACTAGTGGTTCTCGCAATACTACATATGCAAATACTGGTTTGGTTAGGTTAGATTACAGCCCTAAATCAGAGGGAAGTTGTTTAATTGTTACATTGAATATATAAAATTATAGCATGTTATAGTGACCTCAATAAAACAACCTAAAAAAATGGGTGTAAAATTTTGATATTTCTTATGTTTTATACAGCTAAAAGAGCCTGGGGTCAAATTGACCCCAAAGAACACAGATGCTACAAAAGGTGTACAGGACATTGGAAAAATATCATCATGTTAATTTCATGTTTACAGAGTTGTCCCTATTAAATTAGGAAAAGTCATTCAATCTAAAGCAAAAACTGTGTTTTTACAGACGTTAAACATTGAATGGGGTCAAATTGACCCCGAAGATAATAGGAGGGTTAAGTTTTCAATACCAAAGTTCACGTTCATTTCACATAATTTGGCTTATTTTGATTTGGCTTATTTCAATCAAATTAATAATTATTTTATTTCAGTTGTAAATAAATCTTGTTTTCTGCTTCAGTCATGTTTTGGTTGACAACAAACTTTTTTCTTTCCCATTTAAATACATTTCTATTATGATACTTATTTAGTCCTCATGAGAGATTGGCAGTAAAAAATCATGAGAATGGAACACATGGACTGTTCCATTCAGTGTATTATTGGCAGTGTAAATAATATTTAATATTGATATTCGTTTTTTCCATTGTTGCTTTTATGTCATTTGATCATGTAACTGTATTCACTGATCTCATTAGTAATCATCACAGATAATCAGTGGTGTGGAGTTTTCATTATACAAATACCCCAAACAAACAAATGGATAGAGTTTCTTCTTGTTAAAAGGCGTCCCAGTGTAAGAGTAGATATGAGACATGGACTCCACATCATAAAAAGAGACGAGACGCTTCTTATAATCCACAAACACCCTGACTCTCTGAAGCTCCACTCTCAGAGTAAGAGAGAGATGAAGTCTCAGATGAAGAATCACGAGCCAAATACTTCCCATATCTCAGACCCACAGTCCAGTATCCATCCTCAGGACTCAGATCGATCTTGCCCTTTCTGTTACGGGATACTCTGGCCACTCCTAAATCCCACTTAGTTTGATCCTTGACCTGAACCTCAAAGTAAAAACTCTCTGAGGAGAATCTGTCCTTCCCAAGAACACCAAGATATTTATCAAACCTTCCCCCATCCACTCCGCTCAGTTCTCCGTTTCCAACCCACACTCGTTTCCCATCATCAGACACGATGAGATGTGGATGAGCCGTACCCGCATCCAGAATCACTTTCACTGCTGAAAATATTAAACATTCTGCTTTACAGATGAGCAAATAATACAATAAAGACAATAATTATTATTATTATTTTATAGGAATCACAGCAACTTTACAACAAGATAAACAAAAAATCCTGTTTGTTAGCATGTGGTCAGAATTATTTTCACCTCTGGTAAATATAATCAAAGATGGCTGTGAAAATAAATCTGCATCCTTTTGATCTATCATTAAAAAAAATGCAAAAATCTGACCTTTCATTGAAGTAAAAGATTGGAAAGTGGGGGTATATTCTCGGTATAATATTCTTAACGCACCAGGGTGACAGGAACATGAAATTGTCCAGCTATGATGTCTTGTTCCACAGGAATATAAATATGAGGAAACACAAAGGCCAAATTCCCTTAATCATCATCACAATGAGTAAAACCACAGAATATAGTTCTGATGAGCAGCAAAAGATTGTTGAGCTTCACAAAATAGAAAGTGGCTGTAGGAAAATATCTGAAGCATTGAAAATCCCCATTTCCACCATCAGGGCAATAATTAAGAAGTTCCAGTCCACTAAAGATGTTCTGAATCTTCCTGGAAGAGGATGTGTGTCGATATCATCCACAAAGATTCTCCAAATCATGGACAAAGACTCTCCAAGGATCACAGATGGAGAATTGCAGAGATTAGTTGAGTCTTGCGGTCAGAAAGATGAAAAAAATTATCAAACACCCCCTACATCACCACATGTTTGGGAGGGATTCCAGAAAGATCCTCCTCGCTCACCCATAAACTCTAGCATATTCAGATGTCAGACACAACTGGAACTTCAAAAGCGTCCAGTTTCTATTGTCAGATGAAACAAAAAAAAAAGAGATTTTTGGCAGCAAACCCACCCGATGGAAAACAGGTGCAAACAGGGATAAAAAGTACCCCATGCCCACGGTTAAATATAAAGCTGGATCTTAAATGTTGTGAGCCTTATTTTTTTGCTGGAGGTCCTGGACATCAGAAACATGGTATCATGGATTCTAGCAAATACCAACAGATACAATATCCAAACCTGACGGCCTATACTAGAAATCTTATAATGGGCCATGGATGGATCCTCCATCAGGACAATGATCCAAAACAAACATCAAAATCAACACACAAATGTGTCCCTGAACACAAAATCAAGCTTCTGCCATGACCGTCCCAGTCCCTGACCTGAACCCTATAGAAGATGAGTGGCTGAACTGAAGAGAAGAAGCACCAACATGGATCTGTGAATCTGAAGGATCTGGAGAGATTCTTTGTGGAGGAATGATCTCTGATCTCTGGTCAGCTGTTCTCCAGACTCATCAGGCATTATAGAAGAAGACTCAGAGCTGTTATCTTGGAAAAAGGAAGTTGCAAAAAGTATTTAATAAAAGGGGGCCAATAATTGTGACCAACGTGTTTTGGAGAAAAGCATTAATTTCATAATGTGATTTACATCACACTTTCAATTCTTTTCAATGAAAGGTATATATGTATTATATGTATTATATGTATTATATATATATATATATAAAATCCATCCATCCATCCATCTTCTTCCGCTTATCCGGGGCCGGGTCGCGGGGGCAGCAGTCTAAGCAGAGATGCCCAGACTTCCCTCTCCCTAGACACTTCCTCCAGCTCTTCCGGGGGGACACCGAGGCGTTCCAAGGCCAGCCGGGAGACATAGTCCCTCCAGCGTGTCCTTGGTCTTCCCCGGGGCCTCCTCCCGGTTGGACATGCCCGAAACACCTTCCCGGGAAGGCGTTCAGGAGGCATCCGGAACAGATGCCCGAGCCACCTCAGCTGTCCCCTCTCGATGTGGAGGAGCAGCGGCTCTACTCCGAGTTCCTCCCGAGTGACTGAGCTTCTCACCCTATCTCTAAGGGAGCGCCCAGCCACCCTGCGGAGAAAGCTCATTTCGGCCGCCTGTATCCGGGATCTTGTCCTTTCGGTCATGACCCAAAGCTCATGACCATAGGTGAGAGTAGGAACGTAGGTGAGCATAGGTGAGAGTATTGACCGGTAAATCGAGAGCTTCGCCTTACGGCTTAGCTCTTTCTTCACCACGACAGACCGGTACATGACCAACCTGAAGTGGGCAAGCCACCCTTTTCCGACTGAGGACCATGGCCTCGGATTTGGAGGTGCTGATCCCCATCCCAGCCGCTTCACACTCAGCTGCAAACCGTCCCAGTGCATGCTGAAGGTCCTGGTTAGAAGGGGCCAACACGACAACGTCATCCGCAAAGAGCAGAGACGAAACCGTGTGGTCCCCAAACCTGACACCCTCCGGCCCTTGGCTGCGCCTAGAAATTCTGTCCATAAAAATTATGAACAGAACCGGCGACAAAGGGCAGCCCTGCCGGAGTCCAACATGCACCGGGAACAAGTCTGACTTACTGCCGGCAATGCGGACCAAACTCCTGCTTCGGTCATACAGGGACCGGACAGCCCTCAGCAAAGGACCCCGGACCCCATATTCCCCCAGCACCCTCCACAGGACGCCGCGAGGGATACAGTCGAATGCCTTCTCCAAATCCAAAAAACAAATGTGGACTGGTTGGGCAAACTCCCATGAACCCTCCAGCACCCTGTAGAGGGTATAGACCGCCACGCGATGCTGCAGAGGCGTGTCAGCCAAGACAGCCCCACAACATCCAGAGATTTGAGGTACTCAGGGCGGATCTCATTCACCCCCGGTGCCTTGCCACCGAGGAGTTTCTTGACCACCTCGGTGACTTCAGCTTGGGTGATGGACGAGTCCTCCTCTGAGCCCCCAGCCTCTGCTTCCTCAATGGAAGACGTGACGGCGGGATTGAGGAGATCCTCGAAGTATTCCTTCCACCGTCCGACAACATCCCCAGTTGAGGTCAACAGCCACCCATCGCCACTGTAAACAGCGTTGGTAGGGCACTGCTTCCCCCTCCTGAGGCGCCGGACGGTTTTCCAGAATCTCTTCGAGGCCAGCCGATAGTCCTTTCCCATGGCCTCACCGAACTCCTCCCAGGCCCGAGTTTTTGCCTCCACAACCACCCGGGCTGCAGTCCGTTTAGCCTGCCGATACCTGTCAGCTGCCTCAGGAGTCCCACAAGCCAGCCAGGCCCGATAAGACTCCTTCTTCAGCTTGACGGCATGAAGATCTCTCTGACAGGAGACTCGGCCAAACGTTCCCAGCAGACCCTCACAGTACGTTTGGGTCTACCGAGTCTATCCAGCTTCCTCCCCCGCCATCGGATCCAACTCACCACCAGGTGGTGATTAGTTGACAGCTCCGCCCCTCTCTTCACCCGAGTGTCCAAGACATACGGCCGCAGGTCAGATGAAACGACCACGAAGTCGATCATTGACCTACGACCTAGGGTGTCCTGGTGCCATGTGCACTGATGGACACCCTTATGCTTGAACATGGTGTTCGTTATGGACAAACTGTAACTAGCACAGTTACAGTTTAGCCAATAACTGAACACCACTCGGGTTCAGATCAGGGGGGCCGTTCCTCCCAATCACGCCCCTCCAGGTTTCACTGTCATTGCCCACGTGGGCATTGAAGTCCCCCAGTAGAACGACGGAGTCCCCAGTCGGAGCACTCTCCAGCACCCCTCCCAGGGACACCAAGAAGGTCGGGTACTCTGCACTGCTGTTTGGCCCGTAGGCACACACAACAGTGAGAGACCTATCCCCGAGCCGAAACCGCAGGGAAACGACCCTCTCGTTCACCGGGGTAAACTCCAACACATGGCGGCAGAGCTGGGGGGCTATAAGCAAACCCACACCAGCCCGCCGCCTCTCACCATGGGCAACTCCAGAGTGGTGAAGAGTCCATCCCCTCTCGAGAAGTGTGGTTCCAGAGCCCAAGCCGTGCGTGGAGGTGATTCCGACTATCTCTAGTCGGAACCTCTCAACCTCACGCACAAGCTCAGGCTCTTTCCCCGCCAGCGAGGTGACATTCCATGTCCCAAGAGCTAGTTTCTGTGTCCAGGGATCGGGTCGTCTAGGCCCCCGCCTTTGACTGCCGCCCGATTCGTTTTGCACCGGCCCCTTACGGCCCCTCCCGTGAGTGGTGGGCCCACGGGAAGGTGTCCCCACATCGCTCCTTTGGGCTGAGCCCGGCCGGACCCCGTGGGGGAAGGCCCGGCCACCAGGCGCTCGCATACGAGCCCCAACCCCAGGCCTGGCTCCAGGGTGGGGCCCCGGCTGCGCCATACCGGGCGACGTCACGGTCCTCCTTTTCTTTGGCATCATAAGGGTTTTTGAACTGCTCTTAGTCTGACCCGTCACCTAGGACCTGTTTGCCTTGGGAGACCCTACCAGGGGCATATAGCCCCGGACAACGTAGCTCCTAGGGTCATTCGGGTACTCAAACCCCTCCACCACGTTAAGGTGGCAGTTCATGGAGGAGTTATATAAAATAAAAGATCAAAAGGATAAACAATGCAGATTTATTTTTTCAGCCATATTTGATCATATTTACCAGAGGTGCCAATAATTCTGGCCATGACTATAAATGACTGGATTGCTCATGGCGTTCTGAACTGCCATCAGGCGGTGAAGCCGCAGGAAGTGTTCGAGTGGCCGTCTTACTAAACTAACAGAGGCATCATCGACTTACAGCCAAAACATTGATCTAAAATAACACGATCTGCAACGTCTCAGTCTTACGGGATTTGTTTTACAATATATGTATGTAAATTAATTGTTACTAAAGATGTTATATGTAATGTTAATGGTCTTTTCAGAGAGGATAAGTCATATATTGAAATTGTCTGTGTGTATGTGTATGTGTGTGTGTGTGTGTGTGTGTGTGTGTGTGTGTGTGTGTGTGTGTGTGTGTGTGTGTGTGTGTGTGTGTGTGTGTGTGTGTGTGTGTGTGTGTGTGTGTGTGTGTGTGTGTGTGTGTGTGTGTCTACTGCTCTCTGACCAAACACAAAAAATATATTTCTTTATGAAGGTAATATTTAACATGAACATATATCTGTGTTTAGCTGCAGGAATTGATTTGACTAGCCTATACAATAAATATTATTGCAAGCCTATATAATATTATTGTTATTGTATTAAAATACAAAGTGTGCCATGCATCATCTTGGAAATAAAGCAGTCAGCATTTTTGTCTGAATAAGTTATAATCCGTGCATTTTATTTCCTGATTGAGCAACATCTAAAGGCAACGCAAATGTATGGCATTTTATAGAATTAGTTTCCATATGACTAAAGTGTTATTTATGCTATATGTTGTTTAATAAATTATTAATTTAACCATCATTTAAATCATTATCTGCTTCTAAATGCATGCTGTTAACAAAATCATTGCAGTTAGCCTATCTGGTCTTGTTTTTCCTGCTTCACTTGAGGTTGTTTTCTATGTTGTTGTTTTTTGTCTTGCTTTTCATGCAGTTTTCATGCAGTTTTCTCTTATGGCACATATAAACTACATTTCATCATTTAGTGTTTGAATCATTTGATGCATTTCTGCTGTGAATTAAACCAAACTCTCAAAAACAAACAAAGACATAAATAAATGTTTCACATGATGATGAATTTGGGGAATTAAAATTATTATAATAAATAATTATGTCATAGAACATGAATAATATTTACTCACCTGTGTGTTTTCTTAAATGTGTGACAGCTAAAAACAGAAAGAATGAAGTTATAAAGGGTTCATAACACTGTAATGGCAAAAATTAATTCATCGACATCACTAATAAGAGACAAACCATGATCCAATTGTCTTTATAAAGATTTATTTTCCTTGAAAGGAAGAGCCACGGTCAAACGCAGCCGCTCGAGGCTACCTTGAGTGTGAACTGGAGACACAAAGAAAGCACAAACTCTTATACCCCCAATGTTTAAACACACCTTCTCAGTATTTTTCCATTTTCCACACAGGGTAAAGGCAAGAAACACAATACACAAATGGTCCCTCTTTGTCTTAAAACTAATTTAAATTATCCGACACCTTTGGTTCAGGAAGGCTTTCAATTTCAGGTGTCCTGCCGCTACCCCCCTGGGTTTCCACAGACACTGGGTCTTTTGAACTAAGAGAGGTGATTTGCATGGCTAAAGCAGATTTTGACTTCTGTGTGAACTCAAACATAAATATTAAATTTTTTCCACAACAATTCCCCCTTTTATCATTCTTTGATAACTCACAAGAAAAAAATTTAAGAAGTGTAGATACGAATATAATAAAAATAGAGGTGGTAATAATAAAACAATAATAATAATAAATAAAAAAAGTAGTAATAAAACAGGCAAATTTAAGTCACTCTTACACTCTCCCTCTCTGATTTTTTTTGTATAAATGATCACGCTCTTAAATTTGTAATTGAAGAAAATAAAAAATAAAAAATCCCCTAATATGTTTTAGGCGTCTCCTCGCTAGTCATCTCATCAAACAGCACCCTGTCCAGTCTTTCTGTGGAAATGATATGCTCTGTCGCCACAAACCCAAAAACATGCATCACTCTCAATGGTGGAATCAACATGTCTGTGTGGTCCGTTGCGTTCTCTTGCAGGCAGATGTTGGATGTTTTGTTGGAATCTTCCCTTGCTTGATGTCCGTTGCAGCTCTAAGCCCCACCTACTGGATTCTGTGGGCTGGCAATAGGGTTTAACTTGAAAACTGGTAGGCTCGCATGCACCCACGCCGCTCTCTCCGATACCTTGACGGCAGTGTGTCGTCAGAAGTATGACGAAAGGCCCTAGCCACATTTCCGCCTTCCAGCTCTTCGTACTCAGGTCCCGTTTTACCACGTAATCTCCTGGCTCGATTTTGTGCAAGCAGATTTCACCTGCACACAGATATCAGACAACAGAGAAGACATTTCTTTGCAATAATTCAAAATTTTATTGATGTAAGCTATTGTTTACCCCCTTCCATTCCCATGAATGGTGGTCTTCCAAAAATGTCTCAAACGGTCGAGGCCTTTTCTCATTTTCATTTATATCAATATGCATCAAGATGCGAAAATTTTCAGAAAATATTGTAACCCCCTTATAAACTTCATTCATTTGAGTATCATTACCATTCCCCCTTTGGCTGCAGGCTCGCCCATGCAGCCATTTATCATAATCATCGAAAATATTGTTGGGGTAAACAAGGCTTGCCATCACTACTCGTCTAAATGCCATTTTGCACATTCACACATCATTCACAAGTTTCCAGCCACAATGTCTCCACAGGTGCTTCTCCGCTGCTGTGGCAAATGCCTGCATACTCTGTAAGGAACTCAAAGCATTTGTGTTAGTTTCAGATCATAAAAGACATTCTGGTTCCTTTGACTGCTCCAATTGGCTGCTCTCACGGTTTCCTGTTGAAATAAACTCTGTTGTTAGTTTCGCTGCGCATTTACACATAGCTACAAACTAATAAAGTCTTAACTAGAAAATTTCCCATAAACATATTGAAAATATCCAATAAAATGAAAGAAATCCTTATTTCCTCTCTGTAAGCCGGGCTAAGTCAGTAATCACTATCACTGCTCTCCCATCATGTTAGGGGTGTGTGATAACTTTCTGCCATCAATCGTTTGACGACACACACATCCCTAGGCCAGACCCACAGTCACTCCTCAGAGACTAAATACTTTAGAAAACATATATGAAAAAACAAACAATCAGTGGTTCTCTTGATTAATCAAAATCATAACAGACCTTTTTTTGGCATTCACTCAAACTAAACAATAAAAATAAGTAAGATAGATAATAACCCATCTTAGCACTTTAAATATCTACATAAAACATCCTTCAGTTTACATTTTGTGCTTTGCCCACAGTTCAGATGACACCTCTGCCCATGCCGGGTGTATTTTCAAATCACAAATGTCTGCCATGCACTGATTCTCTTTTGTGCGTCTGTCAATGTGGTCACTGTCCTTTCTACCTCAACTACATGCTTACATTCAGATCTAAATGCCCACAGTTTCTCACTGTGCATCACATACTTATCAACCTTCCTTCAGTCAATCGTTTCAACAATTCTTCACAAACCGCCCTACTTACTATTTCCAACAGACCCATTTTCACTCATCATAGCTCACATCATATTTAAACAATTAACGAACATAAATCTAAATTTGTTAATGTTAATCAATTCGTTATCAATTCGTATTACGTTCAATCAGCTCGTTTGCTCATCTTTATCTCATGACATCATACTTAATCATTCTCAATTCTTTATCAAAATCTTTTCAGTTCCTGTTATCAGTAAACCATTAAAAATTAATTAATTAATTAATTAGGATTTCCTTTAAAGTACCCTTTTCTCCATGCCCTGTCCATTAAAACTCCTCTTACATCATGTCATTTGGCAGTGATTCTTATCATCAACCTTGCCACATCAATTTCTTTAACGCTGGTTAAAACCAATCTGAATTAAAAAAAAACATTCATATTTCAATATCCATTTTAGCCTAATTTTACTTTGGATGTTCAAAATCCCTGTCAGAAATCCTGTTTTTTTTTTTTTTTTTTTTTTTTTTTTTAAATTGCGGTTTCCTGTATGCAAAATATCATGCCTATTTAATAAATGAAAAATACAGTATAAAACAACACTTCCTTTTAGAAGTTATCTTTTTGGTTCGCCCTCCGGCCTTTCATAAATATGAGGGAGTCTCTAGATCATTTGGATAGCGACTTCAGTTAAATTGTCATATATATATATATATATTTTTTCTTAATTAATCCAGAGATTAATTCAAATCGTCTTCATCCATGACAAAATTGGTCATAATTACCAGTGACAGACAGAGCTGGATGTCCAATCCACTTAAAGCTCGTCCCATGTTCTGAGCATCTTTTCCTCAGATTCACTCAGAATGATCAACTTCCTCTAAAGTTTGTTTTTGTTTAACTTAACCCATCTGTAATGATAAAGACACTCATTCCAGAGGTTAATGGCACACTACACTCAATCAGGACACATAAATATGAACTGCTCATTCTCAAAATGTGCTTCTACATGGTTTCTTAACCAGTTTCAAATTATGTCTGTACATTAGTAATTTATTTTTAGAAAAGTCAGCTGGTTTGTTTTGTTCTGATATCATTGTTTTTGTGTTGTCTCAGCTTTAACAGAGCGATAACAGAGAGAGTACAATCCCTGCTTCCAGCCTCCCTCTCTCTCTCTCACCCAGATAATCTTTTCAACAGTCTTCTAAGACTTTAACTATAATGTTAAATTCATTAACCCTTAACTATAAATGTTAAATTCATTAACTCTTCATTCATTAACCCT
Source organism: Romanogobio albipinnatus (assembly GCA_023566225.1). Classification (NCBI taxonomy): domain Eukaryota; kingdom Metazoa; phylum Chordata; class Actinopteri; order Cypriniformes; family Gobionidae; genus Romanogobio; species Romanogobio albipinnatus. The sequence continues at coordinate 15,665,788 of CM042240.1, forward strand.
TCACAAAGTTTTAGAAATTTCATAGTGTAACTTATTGTTTCAAGTTATCTTTAGTTTAGATACCTTTGTTATTCAGACCTTCTCTTTAAGCTTCAAAAGCCGTCCTCATCTTAAAGCCATCACCATGTCTCTGAATTATGCCTGCTGAAGTAAGCTCATAATAACATTAGATCCTGATCACACAGTTTTCCTGATACAAATTAATACATTTTGTTCTGTTCTCCGCAAGGTTAAGGATGATCAGCATGGTCTCAGCTGGCTCTTGAATGCCAATCTCGTCATTGCTCTTTTCTTCAGGGTGTTTCCTGGCTCTCAATTTATGCGGTATTTGGTGAGCGGTATAGAGGGGCCATATTTAGGGCAGGGGCTGCTGTGTCCAGTCTTGACCTTGGCCCCTACGAAACACAGCTCCCCCCCCCCCCCCCCCCCAACAGAGATGCTGCTGGCCTCACAGACATCTGCCTCACCTCTCATACACACCTCCCATAAAACCCCCTCCTACATTTTTTTTTGTTTTTTTTTTTTTGTCTGGGGAGGGAGTCCCAAATAACTTATCGTGATTTCCCTGGCTTGGGTTGCCCCCTGTCAGGCCGTAGGAAGTCTTACCCATCTTTGGGAAACCACCTCGTGCTTATTTTGGTCATCGCTTCTTTGACCCTCAACAGGATCAACATTTTTTTTTTTTTTTTTTTTTTTTTGGAGCCTTTTGGAAAGTGCATTCAAGAGTCATCAGAGCCATCTGGTCTGCTTTCAAATTAGCAAAAACATGGAGACAGGTTAATTATAACAGAACTTAATCACTAAAATCCATCATACCTCTTCAAAGCTGCCCCATAGCAGTGCTTAGATTATTTTCAGTGAATTTAGCCAAAACACCTGTCCATTCATTTTAATGTTCTGCTACATCTGTGACCAAGGCCATCAGTTCTGTACATGGTGAGGGCTAAGAGCAGACAGAAGTTACTGGTCCTATCAAACATTAGTCAAACATTTCAGTTCATTAAACGTCTGTATTTTTAAAACATGTCTTATTGCCCTCTTGATGGCACCTTTTTCTATCTTAACAAATAACTGTCTATTATGTTCACATGATACCCTGTGCCTTTACTCATCAATATCTCCTATCATCTGTGGCACAGGCTCAGATATCAGCTTTGAGCTGGTCTGGGATGAGAGAGAGACTCTGAGGCCTTCAGGGCTGGTACACTGCATTTTCATAAACTTCTCACTCTTCACACTAGCTCAGCGTAAGATCTGGCTTTGTTTTCAAATAAATGAGACATTTTCCTTTTAACTCTATCCTTAGACAGGAATCACATTTTCAAATGATCATGACTTTATATTTGCCTCTTGCCCCCAAAATGAATTCAGAAACTTTAATTTCCACTCAGATTGAGTCTCTGTTACTCAAGTTAGGCCACGTGGTGGCCGGATTGAGATTACAAATTGTTTATTTCAGATCAGCACAGGCTTATCTTTTGAAACCAAAACATCAATTTCTAGGGTTTTCAACATTTTAACACCTATAGTTATTTCAACAACCCAATATTCAGTCAAATCATCATTATCAGAGTTTTGCAAAGGTGAGAAGAGCAAGAACATATTTATTATATCTTTTTCATTTAAAACTCGATTAATCAGGATTTATATATCTTATATATCTTTTACAATATAGTTTATCATCTTTAACTTTAACTTTAATTTTAACCTCATATTAAAATTATCTCAAATCCTTCGAAAATAATCACTAAAGACTTTATCAAGCTTATTATTTTCTCATTTGCTTAGTGTAAATCTCTGTTTTATTAATTTTTACTGAGTTTCGTTTACAGAATTTAGTCTGGTGACCTGATTTGCCACACTTTTACACCTTATGGGTGTTTAGACACAGTTACGTGTGAAATCAATGACCCAGCTGAGCACAATTAAACGCTCTCATCTTTAGCTTATGGAGCAGCGTTCAGTAACCTGTGTGCTCCAACAGTAGCAGTCTGTCTGAGAACAAAGCTCGCTCGGGGTCCAATAAAACAGACAATGGCTTGCAATTTATGGTGCTTTATTAAAGTTTATCTGCTTTTTCACCAACATTATTTTTAGTTACTCAAATTGTAATGTATATCTCCCTTCGGGTATGGCACCTCCCCCATTTTATAAATTAATGAATACGCACAAACATCTACAAATTTGAATTTTCTTGTTCTCTCTTTGTTTGTAGCTAGTCAACTTCCAATTACAATAAAAACATTTCTGCCCATTATCTTCATCAGTCCAGCAAATGTCTTTGAAGTCAGGGTTTCAGAGCGGAGCTGCTTACAGCATTTGCTCTTGTTCATCTTACAATCTTTATACCGACTAATCAAATTACTGATCATATCACTCAAATTGTTAGCTAAAATTTAGTAAAAGTTCATACTCACCAGCGATCTTTAAACAGCTGTGGCATTTTAATTTCTCTGTTTAATTTCTCCACAGTCAATGCCTCTCACACCCAGCATTTCGGTGTCTGCTCACATTTCTCACACGCGTGTTCTCACAACAGCCCATCGATTTATCCTTTTCCTTCAACTGACTCTTTCACAGTCCCAGTCCGGTCACTCAGCGGTGACACTCATATCATGACATTTAATGAATTTCATATACGTTGCATGCATTTCTGGCCATATCATTTTCTCATTTGATAAAATACCGGTGTCTCATATTCAGCTAGCTTGCTTTGGATTTCCCCATATTGGCAGTCCGACTCTGTGGCTTTTCGCGCGCGCGCGCTATTAATCTGTTGGACGTCTCCTGGACAGATCTGATCTTCTCACCCAAGATCAGCCGGGCGGACACTCGCAATAGTGCCCTATTCGGGACTGCACACAACTCAGTCCCTCGGACTGCACACAACTCAGTCCCTCGGACTGCACACAACTCAGTCCCCGGGCGGACCGCACACAACTCAGTCCCCCAATTCGCCCACGTGGTTTCAGTTTCTATCCCATAAACAAATCAACCACGTTGCATTCGTCACAGAGTCAGACTCCCCCTATGGTTTATCCCTATCAATTCAATTTAACCAAATTCTATAAAATAAAATTCCCCCTGAATTTTTTTTCAAGAGTTTGTCTCCTACCAGAAGCGCCCCGTTGCCATCGGATTCGATTTCTCTGATTCCAGTGGCTGGACCCTCCAGACACCCCAGAGCAGTCAGCCCTTCTCCCTCAATCGTTCGGGGTAAGGCTGTGACTCTAATGTCCAGGATGATCAGTCACCGACCTGCTCTCAGGGTCCAGAAGGCACATCCAAGGAATCCCACTATTCTGACACCAACTGTAATGGCAAAAATTAATTCATCGACATCACTAATAAGAGACAAACCATGATCCAATTGTCTTTATAAAGATTTATTTTCCTTGCAAGGAAGAGCCACGGTCAAACGCAGCCGCTCGAGGCTACCTTGAGTGTGAACTGGAGACACAAAGAAAGCACAAACTCTTATACCCCCAATGTTTAAACACACCTTCTCAGTATTTTTCCATTTTCCACACAGGGTAAAGGCAAGAAACACAATACACAAATGGTCCCTCTTTGTCTTAAAACTAATTTAAATTATCCGACACCTTTGGTTCAGGAAGGCCTTCAATTTCAGGTGTCCTGCCGCTACCCCCCTGGGTTTCCACAGACACTGGGTCTTTTGAACTAAGAGAGGTGATTTGCATGGCTAAAGCAGATTTTGACTTCTGTGTGAACTCAAACATAAATATTAAATTTTTTCCACAACAACACAATTCATCTTTAGATCAATAATGAGATCAATAATTGAATCACCACTTGAAGAGCAACAAAATCCAAGAAGACTTTATATCTTATAATAACTTAATGACTATAACAAATTGTATACTTGTATGAATTCACACTCAGCCTATTCATTCGTTGTTTAGCAAAATGATTCAAAAGTATAATTCATATTTTAATAAAGCCATATAAACAACTTCACCTTTTGGTATAATCATCTTCTGACTTTGTAAAGGTTGATCATGTTCTAAAGAAAATACAGAAAAATATGTGAAAATAATATTGAAAATACAACATTACAACTGATAAACAAGAAGTTATGATAATTTATTTATTTATGTCACTGTAAAATACTGCTGCCAATTTGACCAGTAACATCCATCAAAACAGCAATATACCATATTTTCTGAGGGCACAGAAGTGATAAAAATTTTTCCTTAGGGAGTTGTATGGTACTTTAGTCCCAAAATGAGACTCAATTGTGTGCAACATCCCCCCCAACAGCAATGTGATTCTGCACACAGTCATTTTTTTTTGTCAAAACTAGTTTTTGTATGTGTTTAATTTAGTACAAACATGTCCCACAGTTGATTGTACATACTCACCAAAAGGCCGGTTGTTAGAAGAGAACATAAGGGTATGGAAAGAAAGACCCTGTTGTTGCAATTATGAAATCCAGAATTGTACTCCTGAAAATGAACTACGTTTCTGCAAACTGGGCACTCCTTTCCATAGACTGAAATATCTACATGAAAACACAACCACACACATGTATTTGCATTTCCCTTTTTATATATGAACAATTTATAAGTGGCTTAATTGTAAAAATTGTACAGAATGCCCTACTTTTGTTCTGCGAAAATATCCCATAAACTGTTGCTTGTGTTATGATGAAAGCATTAAGTTTGGGAGGACACAGCCCTGGACATTAAGGACAATTTGCCTCTACAGACTCAAAGTTCTCTGGAACAGGCTTCTGGAAGATCCTCAGGGATTCTCTTGGAAGTCCACAAGTAGTTGGTCATAGTGATCACAATACGATGCATGTATTCTGGCTGAAAGTGCATACCAAGATTTCCACTGACCATTTCCTTGAGCTCTTTAAAATACTCATTTGAGGTATCCACTGCATTTTTGGCCAAGTGAGGATGCTCTTGGAACAGCCACCACATAGACAAGTATCTATGTACACAACTGGTTCGTTTTCTTGAGCCTACACTGACAGTGCTCTTTACCTGATTTTGGTACCGAATGTTGAAAGTGTCCTCCCAAACTTACACCAGTTGCCCTTCTCACCAGTGTACACTGAGAAGATGTATCGATCAGAGAGACTGTGTTCCCCCCAGAAAATTGGGAACACACAGTCAACTTCCTCTGAGTTGGCACGTTGGTAAAGTGCCATACATTGTTCTTGCCTCGATGTTGAGATGAGTCCTTTTTCCACCATCTCCCTCACAGACTCATTGTTCAGTGCTGGTTCTGGTAGCATTCTTTATCAGGGTTTCCACTTTGGGCAGCTATGCTCATAAAGTCCCTACATTCCTCCACATCCCAATCATACAGTCGTGCTGGTAAACACTTCTGTACGTGTATAGGGAGTTTTGGGTCAATGCAAATCATGGGTTCTTGTCCATCATGCTGCTCTCTTTAGTGTCTTTTCAAGTTCGAGGTGGTGCTGAAATGAAGCCCACATATATGGCACACCTTGGTTCCTTGTTGGACTTGGTCAGTTACAACAGAAGGCACAGAGGGTTGTTCCAGGCAGACTGAATACAAAATGTTTAAAGTATAAATTAATATTTATTTAAACATGAAAAGCAGGAATAAACCAAACCCAAAATTATAATATTAATAGACAAATAATAAATAAACTAGAAAAAAACGTATCCAATAAACAACCAAATTAGTATCAAAACAATAATGCAAAATACAATATAAAAAGAAAAAGAAAAAAAAAAGAAAATCAACACAAAACCTCAGGTCACACTTTCCACTGCAGCAAACAACACAGACTAAACTCCATTAAACAACAGACACACACATTTATACTGGCGGCCAGCACCATTACCCCATGGGGAGGGACACACTCACATACAAAACTTTACACATTTTCCCATAAATATAGAGTCTAGAAGAAACATGGTGTCATAGCATTGAAAATAAATAAATCTAATCTCTTATGCAATAAAAGATCTCATTTAACATGCATTGAACACATGGGCGTCGGAACCATTGTATGTGGGTGGGACAAGACCTACCCACTTTTTAAGACCAACGATATTAGACCCACTCACTTTTACCATCTCTAATGTCTGTTTAAACACTTATAAAACTGTTTAAAGCTGATAAACACTTATTTTTAAACATGTTAGATGCTTTATTTTCCCTTTTCTAATTTCTTTCTTCATTTTTATTGAAAATAAATGTATATATTATTTTATATTTTTAAAAAAATCATATTTTTATATGTTTGTTATATTTGTTGTCGTCGGTATTGGAACACGAAGTACAAAACTTTTAAATAATAAATATAGTTTAGAATCCAAATACATTGTAAATATGGAAATATTTGGATTTGTGACAAATGAGAGAGGTAGGCTATAACACGCGTTTCGGTTTCAGTTTAGCAGTTTTGGCTTGTCGACGTTCACATATAGGCTAGCCTATAGCAACACATGTTCTGAATACCATTAATTTTAAAGGATTTGTCCTAGACTGAGGGTCAACTAAAATAGCCTATAGCATATTCAGCTCCTGACACGAACCAGCGATCATTTCGGTACAAACTGGCTATCGACTTCCACGTTGCACCGCTTTTAAACACTATCTGGGTTCTTTTATATTAGGGACGATTTCTCGTTTTGGAAACATTACTCAAAGCTTTTGTCCAGTTATTTACTAACGTGATAAGTACCTGTCAAGTCAAGTCAAGTCAACTTTATTTATATAGCGCTTTTAACAATGTAGATTGTTTCAAAGCAGCTTTACAGTGTTAAACAGGAAAATAATGCAGCATAATTTTATTAAGCTGTATAGCCATTTGATGTCATCAGTTCATTTCAATTTCCATACAGTGACAGTGTGGGCTTTAGATCAATAATTAGATCAGTAATTTAGTTTATATGGTTAATTTAGTTTATTAATTAGATTTATTTCGATGTTTAGTTGAAAAATGTAGTGTCCCCAACTGAGCACATCAAGCCAGAGGCAACAGTGGCAAGGAAACCAAAACCCCATCAGGTGACCTAATGGAGAAAAATAAACCTTGGGAGAAACCAGGCTCAGTCGGGGTGCCAGTTCTCCTCTGGCCAATTAACAAACAGCATATTATTATTATTATTATTCTGGCCGCTTTACAGGTCAGAGGTCATAATAGATCGGAATATTCGAAGGACCGGAGGCAACACGCTGGAGACGGGTTTATTGAGGATGATGTTGATTAAATAATTATTAAAGTGCAATATTCGAATGATCGGAGGCAACACGCTGGAGACGGGTTTATTGTGGATGACATATCGATTTAAGTATTATTTAATTGTAATATTCGAACAATCGGAGTCAACGCGCTGGAGACGGGTTTATTGCGGATGACATATCGATTTAAGTATTATTTAATTGTAATATTCGAACAATCGGAGTCATCATGCTGGAGATGGGTTTATTAAGATGCCGTGTCGATGAGGCAGTTGCAGGGGGAGGCTAATTGACATGGTCTCTGCGGACACTTCGGGGTCCTGTGTTGGTCTGTCTGGGCGCAGGTCCACCATCTGATCTGGATACGGCCCGGATCTGGTTGACTGCAGTAAACCTCGGGATAAAACAGAGAGACTAGCATTAGCGTAGATGCCATTCTTCTGATGATGTAACGAGTACATCAGGTGTTATGGAAAGTGTTCCCGGTTCCGGCTGACCTAGTTAATGCAGCCTAATAATCATTTCATTGAAAAAGTGTTTTATGTGTATGCCACAGTAAAGAGATGTGTTTTTAGTCTAGATTTAAACTGACAGAGTGTGTCTGCTTCCCGAACAATGCTAGGAAGACTGTTCCAGAGTTTAGGAGCTAAATAGGAAAAAGATCGACCGCCTGCAGTTGATTTGGATATTCTCGGTATTATCAACTGGTCAGAATATAGAGAGCGCAGTAGACGTGATGGAGTATAATATGTTAAGAGCTCGCTCAAGTATTGGGGAGCTAAACCATTTAGTGCTTTGTAAGTAATAAGCAAGATTTTAAAATGTATGCGATGTTTAATAGATAGCCAGTGCAATGTTGACAGAACTGGGCTAATATTAGATTAGATTAGATTAGATTCAACTTTATTGTCATTACACAAGTACAAGGCAACGAAATGCAGTTTAGGTCTAACCAGAAGTGCAATAGCAGCAAGTGCAGGATATATACAATGGTTGCGTAAGTGCAGGGCATAAAAATGTACTGAATATATATAAATATGTATAAGTAGAGAGATGGTTATTACTATAAACATAACTGAATTTACAGATGAATATATACAGTGAATAAATATAAATATACAGATGGCTATTACTATAAACAGAATGTAAACAGAATGTACAGGTGAATATGTACTATGAATATAATATACAGATGGCTATTACTTTGAACAGAATTTTACAGATAGAGGTATACAATAATATGTAGGCTAATATGAGGAATATAGCAGTGGATTAAGTTAGTGCAATAAATTATGGACAGAGCTATCCGAAAGAAAGTGTAAAAGTGCAGTGGAAAGTGGTTGCATATTACAGTTAGAAGTACGGTGCAAAATGCAAATGTAAACATTGTTACTGTAAATACAGTCGGCAGTGCAAATGAGCATATTCCAGTTAAGATATGGTGGTGCAAAATGCATAAGTAAACAGTTGTTACTGTAATAAACAGTCGGTAGTGCAAATAACAAAGTGAATGTAGGTGTGAGGTAGGAGAGTTTGCAGTTTATGAGGGGAGTGGATCAACGGGGGTTTGAGTTCAATAAAGAGACAGCTCTGGGGAAAAAACTGTTCTTAAGTCTGCTGGTTCTGGTCCGGAGGATCCTGAAACGCCTGCCGGAGGGCAGGAGAGAAAACAGTCTGTGGGCCGGGTGAGAGGAGTCCTTGAGGATGCTGCGAGCTCGATGCAGACAGCGTTTCCTCTGGATGTGCTCGATGGCAGGTAGTGGAGTTCCTGTGATGCGCTGGGCAGTTTTCACCACCCGCTGCAGTGCCTTGCGCTCCGCAACAGAGCAGCTCCCATACCATACTGCGACACAGTTGGTCAGGATGCTTTCTATTGCGCAGCGATAGAAGTTCACCAGGATAGCTGAGGAGAGCTGATTCTTCCTCAGTGTCCTCAGGAAGAAGAGGCGCTGGTGAGCCTTCTTGACCAGGCTGGAGGTGTTGGTCGTCCACGACATGTCCGCCGAGATGTGGATCCCCAGGAACTTGAAACTGGAGACACGCTCAACAGCCATTCCATTGATGTGGATGGTGTCGTGTGTGCCTCTTGACTCCTTCCTGAAGTCCACGATGAGCTCCTTCGATTTGGTGGTGTTGAGGAGCAGGTTATTATCAGCGCACCATGTGGCCAGGTGCTGGATCTCCTCCCTGTAGGCAGTCTCATCGTTGTTGCTGATGAGACCAATCACCGTAGTGTCGTCCGCAAACTTGACGATGGAGTTAGTTCCATACACAGGCTTGCAGTCGGAGGTGAAGAGGGAGTAGAGAAACGGACTTAGCACACAGCCCTGTGGTACACCAGTGTTGAGTGTGATGGACGTGGAGCATGTGGATCCTGATCGAACATTCTGTGGTCTGTCAGTTAGGAAGTCCAAAATCCAGTTACACATTGAAGTGTTGATGCCCAGGTCTCCAAGTTTGGCAATTAACTTGAATGGGATGACAGTGTTGAATGCTGAGCTGAAGTCAACAAACAGCATGCGTGCATAGGTGTTTTTACTGTCCAGATGGGTGAGCACAGAGTGCAGTGCCATGGAAACTGCATCCTCTGTGCTCCTATTGCTGCGGTAGGAAAACTGGTGTGAGTCCAATGTGGATGGTATAGAGTCTTTTAGGTGTTCCAGGACCAGCCGCTCAAAGCACTTCATAATGATGGGTGTGAGTGCTACAGGGCGGTAGTCATTAGGGCACCTCGGGCTGGAGTGTTTCGGCACTGGCACAATGGAAGTGCGTTTAAAGCATGATGGTACACCTGCTTTGGCAAGAGACAGGTTGAAGATGTCTGTAAAAACCCCAGCGAGCTGCTCCGCACATGCCCTGAGAACACGACCAGGGATGTTGTCTGGTCCAGCAGCCTTGTGCGCGCTGATCCGGCTCAGTGCCTTGCAGACATCTGTGGAGGAGAGTGTGATTGGTGGGTGGTCAGCTGAGGGTTTGAGCTTGGTGGCAGTTTCTCTGTTGTCTCTTTCAAAACGAGCATAAAAGTAATTTAGTTCGTTCAGGAAGTTGACATCAGTGGCTGCGGGGGTGGAGTGGGTGGGTTTATAATCACTGATGGCCTGAATGCCCTGCCACATGCGTCGAGGGTCAGAGTTGGAAAAGTGTCCCTCTATCTTTAGCTTGTAGCAGTGCTTGGCCTTTTTGATGCCCCTCTTCAGGTTTGCTCTGGATGCGCTGTAGGCTTGTGCATCTCCTGATCTGAAGGCAGTATTGCGTGACTTCAGCAGGAGTCGTACTTCCCTGTTCATCCAAGGCTTCTGATTTGGGTATGTGGTGATCTGTTTCTGGGTTGTAACACTGTCAATGGTGGTATTGATATGATCCAATACTGAGGAGGTGTAGTAGTCAATGTCCGTGTGAGCGCCACTGGTGGCTTGAGAAGCAAACATACTCCAGTCTGTGTTTAGAAACCTTTCCTGGAGTGTGGAGTCTGCCCCCGCAGGCCACACCTTGATGGTCTTCACTGATGGCTTCACACGGTTGATGAGTGGTGCATATTTGGGGCTGAGGAACAAAGAGACGTGGTCTGACTGTCCCAGGTGGGGGAGGGGTGTTTCAACGTAAGCTCCAGCCATGTTTGTGTAAACATGGTCTAAGGTTTTGTTTCCTCTGGTGTGGCAGGAAACATGCTGGTGAAACTTGGGTAGCACTGACTTTAAGTTTGAGTGATTAAAGTCACCTGCAACAATAAACGCAGCTTCAGGGTGATCAGTCTGTTGTTTACTGATGGCTGCGTGAAGTTCTTTCATAGCAAGCTTGGCATCAGCATCGGGTGGAATATAAGCAGCAGTTATAATGGTGGAAGTGAACTCCCGCGGGAGATAAAACGGTCTACATTTAACCATGAGAAACTCTAGGTTAGCTGAACAATGACTCCCAACAATAGCAGAGTTTGTGCACCAAGCTTCGTTAATGTAAATGCACAATCCAAGTATGGTCATACTTCCTGGTTCTAGTAAGTACTCGAGCTGCTGCGTTTTGGACCAGGCTGGAGTTTATTTATTAAGCGAGCAGGGCAACCACCCAGTAGAGCATTACAATAATCTAACCTTGAGGTCATGAACACATGAACTAACTGTTCAGCATTTTGCATTGAGAGCATGTGCCGTAATTTAGATATATTTTTAAGATGGTAGAATGCAGTTTTACAGATGCTAGAAACGTGGCTTTCAAACGAAAGATTGGTATCAAAGAGCACACCCAGGTGTTCCTCACTGACGACGAAGACTTGACAGACCAGCCATCAAGTGTTAGACAGTATTCTAGGTTACTACTTGTGGAGCTTTTTTGTCCAATAATTAAAAATTCAGTTTTTTCTAAATTGAGTTGCAGGAAATTACCGGTCATCCAATGTTTTATGTCAGCTATGCATTCCATTAATCTTGTGAATTGGTAAGTTTCTTCAGGACGTGAAGAAATATAGAGCTGAGTATCGTCAGCATAACAATGAAAACTAACGCCATGCTTCCTAATGATATCTCCCAATGGTAGCATGTACAGGGTGAAGAGCAGCGGTCCTAGCACTGAGCCTTGTGGTACTCCATACTGAACTTGCGATCGGTGTGACATCTCTTCATTCACTGCCACAAACTGATAACGGTCACATAGGTATGATTTAAACCATGATAAGGCAATTCCACTAATACCTACATCATTTTCGAGTCTATTCAAAAGAATGTTGTGGTCGATGGTATCGAATGCAGCGCTAAGATCGAGTAACACTAATAGAGAGATACAGCCACAATCAGATGATAATAGTAAATCATTTGTAACTCTGATGAGAGCAGTCTCAGTACTATGATACGGTCTAAATCCTGACTGGAAATCCTCACAGATACCATTTCTTTCTAAAAAGGAACATAATTGTGAAGACACTGCCTTTTCAAGTATTTTTGACAGAAAGGGTAGATTTGAGATTGGTCTATAATTGACTAATTCTGTAGGATCAAGTTGCGTTTTTTTAGTGGTTTAATAATAGCCAACTTAAAAGTTTTTGGTACATATCCTAATGACAAAGATGAATTAATGATATTAAGAAGAGGATCTATGACCTCTGGTAGCATCTCTTTTAATAGCCTAGTCGGTACAGGGTCAAGCATACATGTTGTTGATTTTGATGATTTAACGAGTTTAGCCAATTCTTCTTCTCCTATAGCAGTGAATGAGTGTAATTTTTCCTCAGTGACACTACAATGCTCTGTCTGATGTGATACTGTAGTAGACAGCTGCATGGTTAAAATTTTCTTCCTAATATTATCAATCTTACATGTGAAGAAGTTCATAAAGTCATTACAGCTGTGCTGTTTACAATCATCAGAAGTTGAAGCTTTATTTTTGCTTAATTTAGCCACTGTATCGAATAAATACCTTGGGTTGTGTTTGTTTTCTTCCAAGAGAGTTGAGAAATAAGCAGATCTAGCAGTTCTTACAGCCTTTCTGTATGTGATCATGTGCTCTTTCCACGAATTACGAAAGACCTCTAGTTTTGTTTTCTTCCAGCTGCGCTCCATTTTTCTGGCTGCTGTTTTAAGGGCCCGGGTGTGCTCGTTGTACCACGGCATTGGACTATTTTCTTTAATCTTCTTTAAGCGCAGAGGAGCAACTGTGTCTAAAGTACTGGAAAAGAGAGAGTCAATAGTTTCTGTTGCAACATCGAGTTCTTCTATGCTATCTGGGATGCTGAGGAGATAATACTGATGAGGAAGATTATTTAAAAAGCAATCTTTAGCAGCAGCAGTGATTGTCCTGCCATTTTTGAAGCGAGGGGGCGGCTTTGCAACCTTAGCTAAATTAAGTATACAAGATACTAAGTAATGATCTGAGATGTCATCGCTCTGCTGCAGAATTTCAACGGTATCAACATTTATTCCATGTGACAATATTAGGTCTAAAGTATGATTTTGGTGATGAGTGGGTCCTGAAACGTGTTGCCTAACTTCAATAGAGTTTAGTGTATCTTTAAATGCTAATCCCAATGCGTCTTTTTCGTTGTCTACATGGATATTAAAATCACCAACAATTAGTACTTTATCTACGGCCAGTACTAATTCTGATAGAAAGTCAGCAAATTCTTTGATAAAGTCTGTATTATGCCCTGGTGGCCTGTATACAGTAGCTAACACCAATGTTGAGCGGGTTTTGTCATGTACACTACATAGCGTTACATAAAGCACCAAAACTTCGAAGGAATTATATTTGAAACTAGACTTCTGAGTAATACTGAAGATATTATTATAAATTACAGCAACCCCTCCCCCTTTACCTTTCAGACGCGGCTCATGTTTATAACAATAATCTTGAGGGGTGGACTCATTTAAGGTAATGTAGTCGTCAGGTTTTAGCCAGGTTTCTGTCAAACAGAGCACATCTAGATTATTATCTTTAATAATACCATTAACAATAAGCGCTTTTGGGGAAAGGGATCTAATATTCAGCAACCCAAGCTTTATCAATTGTTCATCTGTATTATATCTTTTGTTTATTTGTTGGACATCAATTAAATTTTTACTGTTGAATGGTTTTGATGTTTTTTTGTATTTACTAATTCGGGGAACAGACACAGTCTCTATATGATAATACAGCTAGCAGAGGGTCGGTCTAGCCAGTTTGTCTTCTTCCTGACCTGGGCCCTAGTGAGTCAAGGTTTAGCTCTAAGACTATGTGCCAAATTACTAGAGAGAAGAGCGGCACCACCCCAGGAGGGATGGATGCCACCCTTCTTCAACAGGTCAGGTCTGCCCCAAAAACTTTTCCAATTGTCTATGAACCCTATGTTATTTTGCAGACACCACTTAGACAACCAGCTATTGAGTGATGATAGTCTGCTAACTATCTCATCACTCCTAACGGGGAGCGGTCCAGAACAATAAACAGCCTCTGACATCGTACTAGCGAGTTCACACACCTCTTTAATGTTAATTTTGGTGATCTCCGACTGGCGAAGTCGAACATCATTAGTGCCGACGTGAATAATAATCTTAGAGAATTTACGATTAGCACTTTTAAATTTGCTTTGATGTCAGGCGCTCTGGCTCCCGGTAAACAAGTGACTATGGTGGCCGGTGTCTCCATTTTAACGTTCCGTGTAATAGAATCGCCAATGACTAGGGCACTTTCAACAGGATACACAGTGGGTGCTTCACTGAGAGGGGAGAACCTGTTTGATGTTCTAACCGGAACGGAAAAGCGGTTCTTTGATCTGCGACTATGCTGCCTCACTGTCACCCAGTTGCCCTGCTGCGAGGGCCCTGCAGCCAGAACCGAAGAATGTACAGAGTTCACTAAGCTATTCGCATCCAAATCAGTGTCTAAAGCTGTTACATCCTCACTACTCTCAGATAAAGTATGGATGCGTGTTTCTAATTCTGAAATCTTCTCCGTCGGCCTAACTATCTCCTTACATTTATCACATGTGAAGCCCTGTTCGCCAGTGGAGAAGCCTATATTAAACATGCGGCATGAAGTGCAAGTGATAATGACAGGAGAAGACATGACTTACCGTGTTTGTTGATTAATCCAACTTACCACTTACCACAATCGTTTGCTGGACACTATTTACTAATCCAACTAATGAACTTAGAAAAAGGGAGATCCGGGTGCAGAGATGACAAGCTAACAGGCTAGCAAAATGCTAACATGTGATGGTGATTTAGATTAAAAGCTAGCGATGTCAAATTTAACGTGATAGGCAATTTTTAAACAATTTATGGTGATGAGTAATATTTAGTAATATTTACTAAGTTGAATACATGAGGTAGGTAGGATAATTGCTGAACATGAAATCTTAGCAATTACATTAAAGTAGCCTATGATAAAGAGGATTGAACTTTAATGAATATGTTTTAATGTTAGTAGAGATGAAAATATCCAAAAGATTATAGGCTATTGTAGATAAATATATCCTATCAATTCATAGGCACTCCTTTGGCTAAAATGATTCATGCTGAATTGGTCTGGTCTGACTCAGTTCATCATTGATTGGGTACTGAGAACAGTTCAATCTTACTGGCTGTGGAAATAAGTGGGCATGGCTCATTATACTATGAGCAAAATGCTGTAAATAAGCTCTGTGACAACCAAAACAGCGTTTTTTTACGGCATCATATGGCAAAAATGAACAGTGCCAAAAGCGGTGCTTTTCAGGCACACTAAAACACTGTCAAATACGGCATCATTGACGTATTTCGCAAAATTTTTACGCCGTTTGTAATTACAACAGTATATTTTGCGGCGCAAATACTGTTTAGTGTTTAAGTCACTGAGGCACCAACAGATTTTTTTCAGGATTAGCTTTAATTTCTACATTTCCATAAATGTTTATCTCACACCAACATAATTAATTGTTCTGCATCTGCGAGAGTGTGGCTTCATTTTTCTCCAGCAGAAGAGAATGAAGTTGTGTTGTCCATATTTTTTTACGGTCTATGGTGCAACCACTCTTCATGTTGAACACACCTAATAGTATGGATTTAGTCCTACATTCATTATTTGATCCACTAGTAATACAACGCCTTGCAAAAGGAACCCAGCAATTGTAAAGCAACTGCTTTAAATTTAATTTTAATAACTTAAGTTTAAACAGTAAAATCTGCAAATATCAACAGCTCCAGTACTTTTTAGGGCTATAGCTCCTCGAAATTACCCGGATCAATTTGTCCCAGGAACTCTTTTTCCCTCAGACCTGCTGCTGTCTGCACTTCCATAGCGGTCTAAAGTACCGTGAAGATTAGTCCGGTGACGTAGGACTGTGTGCGACTTTCCAGAGCCCACTGGATTTCGTCCTCCACAAATAAACTAAATAAATCCTGAACCTCATCGTCGTCCATCGGTCGTATTTTTTAAACTCCATTGCGGATTCGAATAGTAAACAACTCTTACTGCATGCACCGCAACAAACTTTTAGGTTGAAATAAACTGCTGCGTGAGCTCAACCAATCAGCATGTTCAGCGCCCAGTCCCACCCCCGAAAGTTCCTGAACTTTGAAAAAGTACTACTTTGCGAGCAGGGACGTTTTGAGGGGGAAATCTTTACCTGGAACTTTATTTAGACCCTGGTTCCTGCGGTCGAAACACCGAGTACAACCCCAAAGTCCCTAGTTCCTGGTGAAAGTTCCCGCGGTGGAAATGCGGCTTATGTTTAGGTGAATTGGTTTTTTTTATTGTCTTTTTACATTAACAATGAGAATGCGGACACCCCGTGAAATAGGCCAACTTTTCAAAATAAAATGCAAAGCAAATAATAAAGTATTATGACTTTGCTTACCTTCCATAATTTAGTCAAACAAGTGTCAATACCTATTGCAAAAAAAATCCATTGTCAATAAGAATGAGATTGCTATAAAGAACTTTTAGATCTATTAAAAATTGCATAGCCTACACCAAACAATGTTTAATATATTTTAAAAGACAGTTCCTGCAAATCTATGCTTACATCAGAACACAGGTAATGTACTTACACTGACGATGATACTCCTGCATGTATGATCCTTGAAGTTCATCATCGCTGCCTCCGACGCCATTGGTGTTGGTTTAGGACCAATCAAATTAAACTGCTCAACGCACTTACACCAATCAAATATGTAGTTTTCAGGGTTCTCAAGGTTACAAAAGGTGACAAAGGTACACTTGGGGGGAACTGTTTTGACTTTGTAACACATAGGTTAACATATATTTCAGTATATAAGTAAATACTTACAGAAGGGAGAACACCTTTTATGGCCGGGACAATTAACAGGGAATCAACAACTGGCCAGAACACGAGTGACAGGCGTGTATAGCAGTGATGGGTCCAGTGACAGGCGCGTATAGCAGTGATGGGTCCAGTGACAGGCGCGTATAGCAGTGATGGGTCCAGTGACAGGTGCGTATAGCAGTGATGGGTCCAGTGACAGTCGCGTATAGCAGTGATGGATCCAGTGACAGGCGCGTATAGCAGTGATGGGTCCAGCGACAGGCGCGTATAGCAGTGATGGGTCCAGTGACAGGCGCGTATAGCAGTGATGGGTCCAGTGACAGGCGCGTATAGCAGTGATGGGTCCAGTGACAGTCGCGTATAGCAGTGATGGGTCCAGTGACAGGCGCGTATAGCAGTGATGGGTCCAGTGACAGGCGTGTATAGCAGTGATGGGTCCAGTGACAGGCGCGTATAGCGGTGCCGGGTCAAGTGACAGGTAATTGAGTACTGTACTTAAGTACACTTTACTTGTATCTGTACTTTACTTGAGTATTATTTTTTCGGGAAACTTTTACTTTAACTTCACTACATTTGAAAGACAAATAAAGCACTTTTCACTCCACTACATTTCTATCAAGGTCCTCGAAGTCGAAAGTAATTTCTGTAGCAGCTTTGAAAGTCAGTGGATGATTTTATTTCTTCTTTAAAAGTTTTTTTGTTTTTGTTTTTGCAGACAGCCTATCAGTAATCACTCTTGTATAGGTTCATGTGAAGTTTCCCAACATTTTTTGAACACTGATCGGTTTATAGCAAAATGGAAGAAGGCGGTTCCTCTGCGCAGTGTGTGCACCCATGGCCATACTTAAAAATATGTTTCAGTTTTCTGAAAAGATTGAAGATTAGTTTAGTTGGCATACACTTGATGCATGTCTCATAAAATGTTCAAAAATGTAAACGTCTTAGAGAAAGAGAAGAGTAAACAGTTGGGAGAACATCGGATGTGTATCAGAGTATAGGGTCCGTGCATTTGGCCTTAAAGTGACAGAAGCTTTGTAAAGAGCTTTGTAACTTTTATACAAGTATTTAAATTAGTTTAAGGTAGTCGTATGCTAGCATGTCGGATGGAGCGTCCCTGACTGGCTTAAACCACCATGGTGGCATAATGTGCAATTATACAACAATACAACAATAATAAAATAATGCATTGACATAAATGCAAATTTACTTTTGATACTCAAGTACTTTTGAAAACATACTTCTATACTTTTACTTAAGTAAAAATCTGTTTTTACAACTTTCACTTGTAACAAAGTAATATTTGACTAGCAGTACTTTTACTTTTACTTTTACTCAAGTAATAGAGTTGTGTACTTTGTCTACCTCTGCCCCTACTGCAGGGAGGATCGGCTCTGCAGACATTAATTTCATAATGTCTTTAAACATAATATTGCTGACCATAAACTGATAATCATAGAATGTGCGATACCTGTGAGTTGTCCGAGACGCCTTCTCATAATCCATAAACTCCACACTCAGAGAAAGAGAGACAGATGAAGAATCACGAGCGAAATACTTCTCTCCGACTCACTGTCCAGTATCTGTTCTCAGGACTCAGATAGATCCAGCGCTTCCTGTTACTGGATTCTCTGGCCACTCCTATAACTGTGCATTCACACCGCCTTTTAAAAAGGCCCATTGTGAGTGTATTTTGAATTGGTGTCTGTGAGACTTGCTCTGGCAATCAGCCAATATCAGAGCGCAATGTCAAAGCAGCAGCAAAAGACGCTATGCCGGGCCGGATTAACCATTAGGGCAACTGGTATATTCAAATATTATGTTAGATCACTTTATAAACACAGTCCTCACTTTCCTAATTATGTGCAGATTTTTGCAACCCGTTCAATCAAAATATTATGTTAAATCATGTCAAAAACAGTGTCTGTAGCTTCCTTCCCAGCGAGTGAGGGCGAGCTGTCACGTCGAATCACGTGACGAGAGTGACGACGATGAGAAGGTTGTCTTTACTAATGGCAGTCTAATGCCGAGTTCAGACTGCCCGATTTTAGCCCCGATTTTGACTCGCCAACAGGTTTTGCGAAATCGCAGACAAATGCCCAAAATCATAGGCAAATCGGTGCTCGTGCATGTGAGTGACAATCTCGCAGTGTAAATTATCAAAGACGCGATCAGAGAGAATCACAGATGAGTCGCCGACGCCCGTGAGACATTTGGCATGCTAAATATCTGGACCTGTTGGCGATTCAAACTCCTGCTGTGTGAAATGAGTTCTGACTGAAAAATACATCAGCGATGACCGACAGCCAATGAGAGAGCAAGATACAGGGCAGCGGGAGGTTCGGGGAGGAGTTATAGACCAGAATATCAGTATTTTAATAGATATATTTACAATTCTATCAAACAGAAATAAAGCACAGACATTTGCTTGACCAGCCGCAGCAGCAGCACATTGCAAAATTGTTTATGTACCTCCAACTCTCTTTGCAGAACACAACCCTTGCTCCCAAACGTTTCCTCCGCCATAATCTTTTTTTCTTTTTCTCCTTTTTGCTGCAAATCAGCACACAGACAATTTGGACTGCAAGTTTCCGCACTGCAGTCTATATTTTTAATAACAATTCCAGTCTTGCACGAGAACTCCAGTCTGATGCTCGTGTGATCTTGCGTTTTTTCCTTCTCACTTCTCGCGTGTGTTTTGTTGTGAAACGTAGTTTGCGGACGGGACAGAGCTGTTGGTGATTCTTCCTATTGTAAAGTCATGCAGTTTGAAACATCCTGTCGCCGATCTATCGTGCAATGTGAACACAGCAGTGACTGAATGCTGGCCCAGATAGTCATGCAGTGTGAAAAGAGCAGTGATCGGACGAGTTTGAAAATCGTGCAGTCTGAACTCGGCATAAGGGATGTTTTTTAACAAATTTCGGGAGGAGCACGTTCAGATAATTAAACATAATTAAACACAAGTGGAGCACATTAAGTTAATCAATTTAACATTGATAGGAGGTGTGTATATACAGCTGACTTACCTTCCTTTCGTTGACAGTTTCTTAGCATCCCTCCACCACCCCATCTCCTCACTTTAATTTAATAAACTCTCATTAGACGTCAACACAATCCATAATACAAATGCTGTCTAGCGTGGCTGTCACACTGCTCCAGCATTGCTTTTAAGCGGTCTCTCCGCACCAATCACTGCAATCAGACACAGGTGCTGTTTATCATCATGCACTTGAACTACTTTCTTACCGCTCGTCTCCCGGCCCCCTCCGTCCGTGCAGACCTCACGAAACCAAGCCCCCCTCGCCACAACAACATTTTCGCATGTATATGTTGCACTCAAAATGTTCTTAACACTGCCTATCTCTAATTGTGAGGTCATTTTCTGTTCTAAAACGAGTTAAAAATGTGTTAAGGACCACAATGTCACAGACAAGACTTTCTGCACTGTCTTTGCTGGCCATAGAACATGATATTGTGCAATAGTTTTTATATTTAAAGTCTATAAGGAAGGCCACTGAGTAATCTGCTATAAGAAATCACTTAGAAAGAATGAATCTTTGATAGCATTAAATATTTTTAGTTTACAAAATTTAAGTCAAGAAGGCCAGTGTCTTATGTTGCGTTCACACCGGACGCGATTCGCGCGATTCGCGCAAGTGATTTACATGTTAAGTCAATGCAGAGACGCGAAATGGCATTCTGCGGCGCGATTCGCGCGAATGAGGCGGCGAGATTCGCGCGATTCGCGCGATTGAGGCGGCGCGAATGACGCGAATTGAACGTTTTGAACGCCGCGTTAACCAATCATGAGCTTGCTCTAGTAGTGACGCATTTACAAGCGGAGGCAGAAATCCCAACAACAATGGAGGACAAGATAATCGTGGCCGTATGTGGAGACCCGGAGCTGTACAATACATCATCCTATCACTACAGGAACAGGAATTAAAAGGAATAAAAAGGATCTTGCTTGGAAGAAAGTGAGTTATTGTGAGTTATTGTGAGCCATTGTGAGCCTAGTGAGCCATTTCACAACGAGACAGGAGCAGAAAAAAAGAGCCAGAGCCAGCGGCAAATGTGAGAAGGACTAGCCGAGGGAAGGCGGGTCTCGCCGGGTACACGAGCGCTGAGCGCCGCCGATCCCCTGGATCTCACAACTCCGAAAACGCCAGATAAAATGCTCAAATAGGCACTCTTTTTATAAATTAACCACAGATTTGAGCTTTAAACAACTATATTATCGCCTGAAAAAGCATTTAAACTACGTTTTGTCGCACATTAATAGTAGTATTTTTTTTACAAAAAAGCTCATATAGGCTCATATAGAGCAGAAGCCCCGCCCATGACGCGAATTCGCGTCTGGTGTGTAGTTGTCACACGCGTTTTTCACGCGCGAATGAAGCGAGTGAACTCAAAATGTTCAAGCGTCCACCTTCGCGCGATTAGCGCGAATTATTCGCGCGAATCGCGTCCGGTGTGAACGCCACATTAGGGAAGATAATAAGGGTTGGTAGTTGTGGTATGAATGTAGACCTAGGCCTATATTAAAGTCAAGAAGGCCAATGTGTTAAGTTCACCTGGTAAATAATATAAATATAACATTATCTTTATTGTGAAATGTATGTGTACGAGGTCAAGAAGGCCAGTGTGTTAAAATCACCTGTTAAAAGAACAGAAAAGATAATACGAATTAATAGATGTGTGTTAATGTCAGATGGTGTGCATGGATTTAGGTAAAAGTCAAGGAGTCCAGTGTGTTAGGGTCACCTGTTAAACAAAAGGAAAAGATAATAAGAGTTAATAGACGTGTATTAGCCTAATAGGAAATGTTGTGTAGACTATGAGTTATTTACGTATAGTCTGGAATGCCAGTGTATTGTTGTTAGGCTCACCTTTTAAAGCAAAGATAGGCCATTAGGCCTAATAATTAAAAAGTTTGTGTGTTTATGAGTTCAGTCTTGAAAGGAAGCCAGTTGTAAGGCCCATTTGTTAAAATAAAATAATAAGAATATATAGTAGTGCATCATTTAAGGCTTCCATATTGAAACATTTAATAATTACTCTGTAGCCACCAAGTTCTGTGAAAGATTCATTGTAAAAAGTTATGTTAAACATTTGTGCATCTGTACTGTCTCTTGAATGCACTTTATGCTGAGGCTATTACATACATCTCCAGTGAGCCATGCAGAAGCCTGATTTGTTAGTATAGAAGTATAGGCTATATGCTCTTGGTGATAGCGACTTTGCAATTGTTGCTTTGGGCCCTTGAGTCTTGTTGCCCAGAGGCCTGTACCATGATGGTAGTTTAACAAACTCAGGGTTACAGGATTAGTTTCGAGTTGACAAAACCAAACCAATCTATTCAGGCTTTGTTGGTCCCATGATACTGATCATCCGCTTTCTCTGTCAACTCAGGCTTTGATCCTGAGTTTAGCTGTGACATCAGCAGTGATCACATGCTGTGGATCAAGGAAACTGAGATTCACTTCTCGTGAGAGAAGCAGTGAGATTCATTTCTCTCTTCTGCAGAATATGACATGATTGAAAAATACTAAGAATTTAAACTAATTTACACAGGAAGAAGAAAAGAGCTGTCTATAAAAGAGGACCACTTAAAGAAAAATCTTACTACGTCAATGCAAGTAAAAGTTATTAAGTTAGTTTAGTTGATATATAGAGAGAATTGAACATTTAAGCTCACATGTAGTAATTTATATAGCTTTATTTATTGATTTTAAAGCTTATTTGTATGACGTTTATATAGGCTATTTATATTAAAATTATACATGTGTAATTGATTACGGGTATAATAATTACATGAATGATAAATAAACCACCATTTTTATTATTATAAATAAACATTGTTAAAATCCAGACGCTTTAGTCTTTAAAAAAACATTTGCTATGTAGTGACCTTTAATTTGGAGTAGAAACAGGGGGAGTGACTTTATTGCATCAGAGGTGTGTCACTTTGCTCACAGCTGATTGGTCCAATTTCAGTTTGAGATCTCTTATCCAGAACATAACCTGCCCTGGAGCAGGTTAGCCGTGGAGTGTAAGTTACTATGGAGATGAACATTGCTAAAAGCCAAACCTCTTTAATGGTACCTAAAACCCATGATTGGTACAAACTAAGCTTAAACATATCTGGTTAGCCAGCTAAACCGGCTTCATGGTATAGGCCCCTGGGCACAGGAAATTGTTAATCCGGTTATGACGCTATGCTCCGCCCATCTCCAGCAGGTGCCTTTGATTAGTGCTACTAAATAGCTCAGCATGAAGTGATTGTATCAAATGGACTCGATGCTTGCTTCACATTTGATGTGCCGCAGGTGTTGTGCTGAAATTCGACTCCGTGTGCATCGTGACACAGTGACATCGGTGCAGCCAGGGCGTGACATTATTAGGCCTATTATTAATATAATAATTATTATTATTAATAATAATAATACATGTGCATATAGCCGTGACGGAACGCGTGATAGGCGTATAGCCATGACGGATCGTGTTACAGGTGCATATAGCCGTGACAGAACGCATGATAGGCGTATATTTTGGAACGCCAAAAGCGTCACAATACGCCATTAACCAAACAATTGATGTCATTATTTGTGGCGTTTTAGACGAAAATACGGTGCAAAATACAGCATTCTGTAGTACAAGCGACAAAAAATACGACGCTTTCACCGCAGAACCGTATTTTTGATCCGACGTCATTCATTTCACTGTTTGGCCATCCATATCACGCCGTTTTTTATGGCGCTTCAGTCTGACAAAGACGGCATAAAAAGCAGCGTTTTCTCTAATATTCAAATCAGCCCCTCCGTTTAACTACACAGCCCAGCTCCATTAAAAGGCGGTAAGACCTGTGCAGTAGAATGTCGATCCACCTCAAGATTCCTGTCTTTTAACGCTATTGCGACTGATATTTGGACTTTCGTCATGTGATATTTGTATTTTTTCATTGGGCATATGTGTATGCGCCTTTTCCTTAATCATATATGCATAAGTAAAACTGTTTCATTATCTTTTGTGTATGTCATTGTTTGTGAAAACCAAAGAGCTATCATTTGCAGGGAGCAGCCTCTGTAGTAGAGGATTGTGTACGAGGCAGTAGTCTACTACATCTTTACTTTTAGTGACAGGAGTTCAAGTCTGAGGTCCGAACATATTACTTTCTCCTTTTTAAGTTGTTTTGTCATGTGTCAGGTTCTTTCTCTTTGCTTCTCACTATCCTTTTCTTCACTCACTCTCCTTCCTGATTGTTTCACACACACACACACACACACATTCTCACTCACTCGTTATGCTCATCTTCTCTCTGTCTACCTGCACCTGTTAGTGATCGCAATCAGCGCCTCGCTACCTTGTGATGACACCTGTTCCCACTTTTGTTTGAGTGCTTATCCTTTATCTAGTGGTTGTTCTTACTGCCTCTTGTTGGATCATTGTTTCATGTCATGCGTTACGACTGGTGCTTTCTTCATGTCTGATTTGCCTTGGAAGTGCTCACCTGGTCTTGTTTGTCTGATACAGCCTTGCGCCTAAGTTTAGTCTGAGTTCTGCATTTGCTGCAAGAGTACCTTCGCGGTCCTCTGTTCCTGACTGTGATTTATTCTCAAGAACTGCCTCCACCTCTACTGGTGTCCCGATCTCTCTCCTCTTCGAGAGGATCATCTCAGTTGCCTTCTCAGTTTGTTTTACCAGTTCTGTGTGCCTTAACGACAGACTGCCTTGTTTATATTCTCATTAAAGACTCTGCTTTTGGATCCATTCTTTATTGACTCTGACATGTTTTGTATTATTCTATTGGGTCTTTTACATATCTGAACCAGTATAAATAGCCCTACATTGGAGGTAATAATACAGTATATTATTGATAACAAAACATTCTGCGTGAAAAGGGAATTTAAAATAAGTAACTTGAAATGTGATATGAAATAACAAATAACTCAACAGTAGAAGCACATGGACTGCGGTAAATTCAATGCAAGCAAGAATTTTTTTCCATCATAGTTGTATATAGATCATTGACAACAGTTGAAAATGTACCAATACTTTTGGCAATATAGTGTATCTTTGGATGAAGGAGGATAGTAAACTAGTATAATATTAAATGTGTAACATTTAAGTCTTCTGGCTTTACTTTCAAAATGAAGGAATTGAAAATAAAATACATTTTATATTTGAAATCCAACAAAGAAATTTGCTCTACTGTTGTCAACCCACATTCCTTATCAGAAGGGCCATCTGGGAGACAATAGAGAGGCCTGCAGGCCAAATGTGGGTCACACCTTTAGTACAGTGGGGGAAGATTTGTCTGATTGGTCAGTTTTGAATGGATCATGTTTGAGTTTGGTCACATGGTCAAGGAGAGATAAAAAGAAGATTGGAACTTCTTCTGTATGCTCTCTTTTCTCTGGCTCTTTGCTCTTTTCCACTTTTAATATACTGTGTAAATGTACTAAACTATACACATTTCAGGCAATTTACCAGAGGTGGAAAGAGTAACAAAATATTCTACTCAAGTGAAAGTACTATTACTTCAATTAAATTTTACTTAAGTACAAGTAAAATTACTGGCCTAAAAATCTACTCAAGTAAAAGTAAAAAGTAGTCAATTTAAAATGTACTCGGAGTAAAAGTTAGTTACTTTTTTTAATAGCGGGGGTGGGGACACTCCTGTGTAGAGTAGCATCACAGTATTGAACCATTATTTAATAAATAAACAATTATTAAATTATGGTTATCATGAGTTAAAATGGCAGTTGAATGAAAACAGGTTCTTTTGGTTGAACAAATGCTTTATTATAACAAACTTGAAACGATTTCGGATTCAGCTCTTGAACATCAAGCGCATCATAGCCTAATTTAGCCTATACGTAGATGAAACGGCGCGGAGACAGAACAAGCAGATCATAAATGTATATAGCAGATAGTGTTTCGCGCTTTAATATTCACAGACCATCTCACAATTTGATTTAGCCTACGTAACATCTGCGTTATACTGTAAGTTCAATGATAATCCCAGGATTCCCTCTTCATCACAGAAATCATTCGGCCTTAAGTTATAAAAATACCTTTATCTGCACAGAGGGATATGTTCTCGAACATATTCTATGCGTTTGCTCCTTTTGCGAATTGGATATCCAAGACACATGTTATCCAAAGACAGTACTTCCATACTAGAGTATAGCCTGGGATTCACGGCGGCGTTTCACTTTCAGCTGGGTCTGCGTCTGTCTTGTCGTGATTTACCTCTTTGTATTATTTTTTTTACTCCGTAATAAATGTGGTTTAAAATGTAGTGAAATACAATACTTAAAAAAAGTAAACAGAAAAACTACTCAATTACAGTAATGAGTAAATGTAATTCATTACTTTCCACCTCTGCAATTTACATTGTGAAAAGGAACTCTAACTTAAGTTAACAATGAATACATTAAAGATCATGACACTAGGGAGAGAAAAAGAGAGATTAGAAGCTCTAAAACTGCCCAAGCACTCAACTACAACTGCTTTTAAATCTACCCAAAAATTTTAGTTAAACAGTCAATGCCTACAGAAGTGACATTAAGACACAGTAACTGACTCAACCAATTTGGCACCAAAACCTAGATGGCACCCCTTTACCAAGTTAAATGACCTCAACTAGCATGGAGTTCCATCCTTTGAATGTTGCTTAAACACAAGCACAAGAAAAAATGCTTTTTTTAAAACATTTATTAGAATTTTATATTCTGGAAGACATCACTTTGCATAGTGTGGCAAGTTTCTAGAGACCCTTAGCGGAGTAGCGGCTTGAGAAACGGTTTGTTGTATAGCTGGCATCTGACCCAGATTCACGTAGAGCCTGTGGGATACCGAGTTTGTCATTTGCATAGGACCCAGGGGTGTACTTGCTAGAGGGGCTTAGAGAATTAAGAGAAGAACCACCATAGCTGGTGCTACCACCCTGTGCAGAAACAAACACTCCAGGATCTCCTGAAGAGGGGCCTCCTGCAGATGACAGGGAAGAGAACCAACTCTGCATTGGAGAGCTTTGAGACGGAGAGCTAAACGGTGATGCAGCTGTACCTGAGGTCTGAATACCTTGTGAAGGCTGCAATCTTTGAGACTTCTGGCCTTGGTGTACAAAATAGCTTTGAAGTGCTTGGCTGGACTGTCTGGCAACCCCTTGGGGTGATAGTGCTACACTTGGATATGAGGCTGGAGACCCAGAGGCAAACTGGCTTGAGGTGCCTTGCTGCTGGAGTGATCCACCATAAGTGGTGCTACCCTGCAAGTTGAAGGGAGTAGAGGACCCTGACTGGGTGCCAGAGCTACCGGTGGAGGTAGAGGTAAACTGCTTCCATGGCCTCTGGACAGTAGCAGACTGGCTGACAGCCCATTGGGGTGAGGATAGTGCTACATTTGGATATGAGGCTGGTGACCCAGAGGCAAACTGGCTTGTGGTACCTTGGTGCTGGAGTGATCCACCATAAGAGGTGCTGCCTTGCAGGTTGAAGGGAGTAGAGGACCCTGACTGAGTGCCAGAGCTACCGGTGGAGGTAGAGGTAAACTGCTTCCATGGCCTCTGGACTTTAGCAGACTGGCTGACAGCCCATTGGGGTGAGGATAGTGCTACACTTGGATATGAGGCTGGAGACCCAGAGGCAAACTGGCTTGAGGTACCTTGGTGCTGGAGTGATCCACCATAAGAGGTGCTGCCTTGCAGGTTGAAGGGAGTAGAGGACCCTGACTGGGTGCCAGAGTTGCCAGTAAAGATAGAGGTAAACTGCTTCCATGGCCTCTGGACAGTAGCAGACTGGCTGACAGAACCTTGGGGTGAGGATAGTGCTACACTTGGATATGAGGCTGGAGACCCAGAGGCAAACTGGCTTGAGGTACCTTGGTGCTTGAGTGATCCACCAGAAGAGGTGCTGCCTTGCAGGTTGAAGGGAGTAGAGGACCCTGACTGAGTGCCAGAGCTACCGGTGGAGGTAGAGGTAAACTGCTTCCATGGCCTCTGGACAGTAGCAGACTGGCTGACAGCCCATTGTGGTGAGGATAGTGCTACATTTGGATATGAGGCTGGAGACCCAGAGGCAAACTGGCTTGAGGTACCTTGGTGCTGGAGTGATCCACCATAAGAGGTGCTGCCTTGCAGGTTGAAGGGAGTAGAGGACCCTGACTGGGTGCCAGAGTTGCCAGTAAAGGTAGAGGTAAACTGCTTCCATGGCCTTTGGACAGTAGCAGACTGGCTGACAGAACCTTGGGGTGAGGATAGTGCTACACTTGGATATGAGGCTGGAGACCCAGAGGCAAACTGGCTTGAGGTACCTTGGTGCTGGAGTGATCCACCATAAGAGGTGCTGCCTTGCAGGTTGAAGGGAGTAGAGGACCCTGACTGAGTGCCAGAGCTACCGGTGGAGGTAGAGGTAAACTGCTTCCATGGCCTCTGGACAGTAGCAGACTGGCTGACAGCCCATTGTGGTGAGGATAGTGCTACATTTGGATATGAGGCTGGAGACCCAGAGGCAAACTGGCTTGAGGTACCTTGGTGCTGGAGTGATCCACCATAAGTGGTGCTACCCTGCAAGTTGAAGGGAGTAGAGGACCCTGACTGGGTGCCAGAGCTAGAGGTAAACTGCTTCCATGGCCTTTGGACAGTAGCAGACTGGCTGACAGAACCTTGGGGTGAGGATGGTGCTACACTTGGATATGAGGAAGGAGACCCAGATTCATGGCTGCTAGAAACACCACCATTAACAAACTGGAGTAAGTTCAGCTCTTTCAGGGGTCCCATTTCTTCAGGCAAAATCCCAGTCACAGGGACCTCTGCGTGAGGTGAGAAAGCATAATCAGAAGGTTGGTGGTTGGCATTTGAAGAAGCACCACCTGTGAATTAGAAGAAAAAAAAAATTGAAGGCTTAGTAGACAAACAAACCTGTCTTAGATCCCTGACAAGACAGGAAAAGTCAAACAAATCTTACCTTTAAATCCATAAGCATTACTCAAAAGCAGGATGATTACAAACAAGGGTAACCTACAAGTAAACATATACAAATGTTAAACAATGTAAATTAATTATATGGAGAATCATTCACAAACACAGATTGAATGAATAAACTCACTGTTTCCACCCTTGATCCATGGTGGACAAAGAAAAACCCTGAGTACTCCAAAACCCCCAAATTTACTTTCTCAAACCACCACACAGAAACTACAAATACAAACATACATGTAGTTGGAGATAAGTGTAGTTTATAGGCCTTCATCAGTCCAATTAGTGCAAATAACTAATCACATGAAACATCATTCACCTGGGAAACAAACTGGCTGTTAAAAGATAATTGATGATTGCTTTGTGAAGGCTCTGATACCCTCTGCTGTTTGAACATTTTAAAGCAGATCATTAATCCAGACTTTCAATGTGTAATGTCTACATAGGATATTTTCACACACCTTACACAAAATGTGCCTGATCACTTCAGGATGATCTTCATGAACTGTTTTGAGTAATTGTCATAATGTAATGCAGACTTTGCAGAGAGACAATTACTGATATATGGGGCAGATACGTTTTAGGATTGTGCACATGCAGAAGTAAGAACAAAGCTCAGTTTATGCTAAATTGGGTGGAGTCTAATGCTGCCTTCACATGCTCTTGGAATTATCGTAAATACAAGTTTCCTAGGTAAAAATTGAACTTGAATGTGATGGGCTCGTAATCACGACTTCAGAAGTGGTAATTATCACATGTCCAATAGCACGTGAAGGTAGCATAAAAACAATCCTGGATATTTTACCAACATAGCAAGTTACACGAACATGGTTTAACAAAACTACAAAATTTTACAATATGTCTTATGAAATGTATTGCGACACTATTATATTTGATTACTTTCATCATGACCTTTAATTTACACCACATCAAGGTTTATTTAATGAAGCAAGTGGTCACATAGTAGGCCTACATTTTTCCAATAGTGTTCATGCATTAGGATAACAATCATTTCATTATGAATTCACTTGATATCACGCACTGTACCACAGCATATGGCACCAAAATAATTATAATACATTGCTTACACAGCTAAAAATTACACATTTTTATACAAAACATAAATTAACTAACAGTATGACAAAGCATGAGAAAAAAACCTATTGCTCAGTTTTTGGATTTTCTACTTTGAATTGATAGGGCCACTGTGCTTATCTATAATGCATTCTATGAATATTTGGCTATTCTATCCTATTTGGCTTCCTTTTATTCATTATAATGATGACAAATTCATAGAATACATTAAGCCATCATACATTTTGGCCGTTTCTCAATATGCGTTCTTGTCTGTACTTATGTTCTTGTGAAACGTCATCAGTCGCTGCCCAAGTACTGTCCAATTCAAAGTTCACATCCAGCCAAGTACAGTTCAGATCCCTGGATGTGTTCCTGATCTGCCCCTTTTATCAAGGATGCATCGAGATGTGACTTGTGCGGACTTGAGACAGACAGGTATCCCAGAATGCACCTCGCACCAACCAGCAAGCGTCAATAGCCGATGAGAAAACCCCCATCACTTAAAAATACTACTGTTATTGTGTCACGAAATGTAGTTTTAAGAGTTTTTCAGGCGAGAATGTGCTTGTTTAAAGCTCAATTCTGTGGTTTATTTATAAAGATAGCGCCTATTTAAAAATTTGATCTGACGTTTTCGGAGTTGTGAGATCCAGTCGACCAGCGGGCGCTCAGCGCTCATTAACCCCGCCTAGAACAGCCTTTCCTCGGCTAGTCTTTCTGACGTTGGCCACTGGCTCTGATGTCTCTGTAGTGGTTAAACATGAGAGATAATTAATCTTGTGTAGATATAATTGGTCTTTGGTCTCATGAATCTATAATTTGTTCCCTGGCAAATCGTCATGGCTGAGGGCAAAGTGAAGTTTCACAACGTTACATATTTAGGCTTTACCGTTGTAGCCTACTAGCAATGACTTTGTATGTTTGACTGAATTGTTTGCTTTATTTCTTATTGTATAGCTTCTTATACTTTTTACTTATACATTTATAATGGCTATTATTGATCATTAAAACTGACATCTTAAATTTTTGCACGCTAATAGAAAAGTTGGCATTTACATCACATTGATCAGAAGACTTTGACACTGAGCAACACAAAAAACGCCCACACGCAGTGTAGCGACGATATTCATACAGTATTTTCTTTACTTAGCAACACTTAAACAATAAATAAATACCAAAGTGCGTGAGACACGACAGTTATAAGTCAACTATCATGATTACTGGTTAAATAAGATATAAAGACATACAAATTAAGTTTATTTTCATATTAATCGCAACATACATTTATTATTCAGTTTAGGGCTTTTGAATTGGACAGATTAGATTTAGTG
Organism: Romanogobio albipinnatus; assembly: GCA_023566225.1. Taxonomy (NCBI): domain Eukaryota; kingdom Metazoa; phylum Chordata; class Actinopteri; order Cypriniformes; family Gobionidae; genus Romanogobio; species Romanogobio albipinnatus. Next base: position 15,697,100 of record CM042240.1, read on the forward strand.
AGATTTATAATTAATTAATACTTGTATGGATGTATTATACACGTATATTAAATAAAAGTATGGTAATTTAGGCTATATTAGTTTTATGTACAGAAGTAACTATATTATTGCCTCAAACCTTCGTAGGGACCCTGTTAATTTGGACACACCTGAGTTCATGGAAAAGTACTAAAAAGGCTGTATTATGCATGACAGTCCAGTAGTTGGAGATGACATTCGCCTTGTCAAGAAACACCCAGTGAACACGTAATACACATGCGTGAACATGTAACACACATGCACATGACGTCACAGTTTTCACAGATTCGCTTTTTTGTTGTTTACATGGAGATGGTAAAAGTATCATTTTAAAAACCTTGCACCTGAAACCATTTGAAATTGTCTTTTCAGAAGCTTGCGTTTTCAGCCCGACCTTGGTGTTTGTCAAAAAACAGTAGGTAATTTGGCCGGGGATTTTTACACGGGTGGTGGAAGAAAAACATTTTGGATTCGGACAGCAATAAAATCAGTGAAAGCCCCTGTAAATGATGAAAAATAATGATGAAATGTTGAGAAATAATTACCGTCTGAACAGGGCTTTTGTCAGCCCAGTCATCAATCTGTCTTCCACACTTCTAGATGTTGCTCAATCTGCTCAAATCAAATACACCAAGTCTACACTAATTGATTACAAAGTAGAGGTCTTCACGGGTCCAAGAATTTGTACCCGAACCCGAAGAGACCCGTAAATGTGATGCATGGAACCAACCCGGACCCGTCTATTATTTGAAAAGTTGAACCTGGACCCGGACCCGAGCAGAACCGAGAAATGCCAAATGTACTACTGACATGGACCCGTCTATTATTTGAAAGCTGGGTCCATGCATTCACAGACCCGACCATATTCAAAAAATCAAAAAATAAGTCCCGAAAATTTGTCTTACCTACCCAACGTTTTGTCTTACTGGTCTCTAGTTAGCAGTCTTCTCCTCTGTACCCATCTGTGATGCATATAATAGGGTGACCATATTTTGATTACCGAAAACCAGGACACTCGGCCCGGCAATGAGATACTCAAATGATACTTGAAGTTTACTCAAAGATTCTTTATTCCTGTAGAATCAGGAATGTCAGGAATGCAGGAATGTACAGCTTTCCTGTAGCTCAAACAGTAGAGCGTGGCGCTAACAATGCCAAGGTCATGGGTTCGATTCCCAGGGAAAGCAAGAACTGACAAAATGTCAAATGTGTACTATAGTGGAGATGGTGGTCCAGTGGGTTAAACCACTGAACTGATACGCACAAGGTTGCTGGTTCTATCCCAGTGGTCACCACCAGTGTGTCCTTGAGCAAGGCACTTTACTCCACGTTGCTCCAGGGGGATTGTCCCTGTAATAAGTGCACTGTAAGTCGCTTTGGATAAAAGCGTCTGCCAAATGCATAAATGTAATGTTATTCATTTCAATACATTTAAAGTATGCACCCTCTGTATGGATAGAAAATTGTTATATTAGGGCCAGGACAGGACTTGAAAACAGGACATGTCCTGGGAAAACAGGATGTTTGGTCACCCTAGCATATAATCCTTCTTGCCAAGAAAGTTCCATCCATGTTATTCTTGCAGAGCATGCTTAATCCACTCATTATTCCAGCTTCAAAAGTCCACTTGCTGTCCCGTTTACGGATGACAAATGTAACTTTTGCAGTTTTGCATTTTGTTGTATCTCGAGTCAACTCACATAACTTCACTAGTTTACCCTTTTGAAATGTAATAAAGATGGCTCGTTCAGAGCCAGAACCGAGATGTGGAAGGTAGCATTACTTTAAAATTACATTTAAAATCATCTCTGAGCTGAGTCTGACCAGAAATATAGATTTAACAAGATGGTTAATTAATTATATTATGAAGTACCCGCTTGAGACTGCACATGCGCGCGACACGTTAGCTGGAGCAACCTGAAATGCTTTTTAACGCAATTTGAGCATCATAGAAAACATTCATGTGACAGTTCACCTCAGATTTTGTTACTGATTTGAAATATGTTAAATGTGAGTGTGCACTGTGCAAGGCTGCATGTAGTTTGAGATTTGAAGTTTGTTTGCATTTACTGCTGTACACATAAGGACAGGAAAACTTATGATCACTGCGCGCTTGCATTAACTCCGCCCACTCTTCTTCTGATGACTGGGCAGGCTTGTGTTTTTTTCACCTTATTTCCCGGCTCACACTTTTCTTATTCTAAATTATAGAAGGGTATTATAGAGGGTATGCACGTGACGTCGCCGTTGGCCGGAGTGACTGTGGTTACGCCCACTGAGTGGCAATCCCTGTGCCGCCCTCGGACCAAAGGAGACGGACTTGATAATAATAGCTTGATTTTCTTATTCAAACCACTGCCGCCTGCTGCTGATTGCTTTTAGATGGAAAAGCTGCCCTTAACTGCTGGTCTAGGATCTGTTTTCTTCAAACATACTTTCTTGACCTGCAAGAACCAATGAGGTTCATTCTCGTGTGTTGCACAGCATGTGAAACAGCACATTTGAGCTTCCAAAAGAACCAATGAGGTTTGTTCTTACGCATCAAGCAGGTTTGGTTGAGCTTCTGTTTATGTTCGCTGATCAATATTTATATGTAAATAAAAAGACTAATCCGCTCAATCAAAAATAAAGATTTTTACTGGTAAGAATTGTATTTCTGATATTAGTATATATTAAGAAAATAATTCTTGATATCAACAATTGAGTTTGATTGGCAGTCTATGGTGACATTTCACTAGTGAAAATACAATTACAGATATCAAGAATTAATCAAGAGTTTTTACCAGTTGATATCAATAATTAGATTTCTGTGAGTGATGACGTCATTGTTGATATCAATAATTTCAAAAATTCATCCAAAATTTTTACTAGTGGAAATGTAATTCCTGATATTAAAAAATCAAGGGTTACTTCAGCGATAGTATATTCAAATTTTCGTACTTTCCCCCCTCATGTCCCCCTGAGACGAGAGAATTATGCATTTTATTTCTGGAAAAAATCTTCAGATTACGCAAATATCGTCATTTTGCGTCATCTGAGGATTTTTCGTCCAGAGGCTAGAGACTACAGCCAGTAGTAGGAGTTAGTTCTGCATGTTATCAACCCGCCCACAGTGGGGAAGGATTTTATTACTATGAAAATCAAAACGACGTTGGGGGCGGTGTCATGGTGGGCAAGTGATAACCAGTAGCCGTGGCTTTGGGGGTGGCCTCGTTGGGCAGCGAAGAAAGTGCATTCTGGGAGTTGTTGTCTTTCATCCACATGAGACAAATATAAATGCTCTGTCTTTTCTCAGTCTAGAAGTCACCAAGTTCAAAAATAATTTCACATTTCTACTACATAAATGACCCAGTTTAAATACACATTCATCTTCCCAGCACTGAAGTACCCCTTTAAGCATTTTAACTGGTGAAAATTGAACTGTTGATATCAAGAATTCATATCCGGTGATTAAGTCAAAACCGCTTATAGTCTAAACCTTCTGCCATCAGTCTGAAGGTCTGGCTACGCGAGACTAGCCAAAACACGGAAGTGGGTTAGCAATGTAGCATTTCCGGTTCCCTTGTCCCAAAGTCAATGGGTTATTTCAATGGGGTTTTAGTTAAATAACTGAAATAAGGTCTGTGGTGAACACAAGCTCAAGACGTTTCATTCTACAACATAAAATACATCAGTATTACCCCACTCATGACTTTTTGAAGCTGTTATTTGTCTTGAGAAAGGAGGTTGCTAACAAGTGGCTAAATGGGACTACAGAGGCTGTAGGGGAGAATAAACGTCATCACCCCATGGTAACCACAATGTGAGTTCCAGACGAGGTTGGACGTGGGAATATCCCAAATTAAATGTCCCACAGACCCACAGAAGTAATGGGTTACTTTACTAGTTACTTGAAAAAGTAATTTATTTTTTACAGTCAAGTTCTAGCAACACTCACCATTTTTTAAATCATATTTAACAATACAATTAGTGCTGTTTTGAATCTAAAAAAAAGAAAATCCAGAAATAAAATATATATTTTTTTTACTATTTATTTGTATGATACAGCTGCAAATAAGTATTTGAACACCTGTCTATCAGCTAGAATTCTGACCCTCAAAGACCTGTTAGTCTGCCTTTAAAATGTCCACCTCCACTCCATTTATTATCCTAAATTAGATGCACCTGTTTGAGGTCGTTAGCTGCATAAAGACACCTGTCCACCCCATACAATCAGTAAGAATCCAACTACTAACATGGCCAAGACCAAAGAACTGTCCAAAGACACTAGAGACAAAATTGAACACCTCCGCAAGGCTGGAAAGGGCTACGGGGAAATTGCCAAGCAGCTTGGTGAAAAAAGGTCCACTGTTGGAGCAATCATTAGAAAATGGAAGAAGCTAAACATGACTGTCAATCTCCCTCGGACTGGGGCTCCATGCAAGATCTCACCTCGTGGGGTCTCAATGATCCTAAGAAAGGTGAGAAATCAGCCCAGAACTACATGGGAGGAGCTGGTCAATGACCTGAAAAGAGCTGGGACCACCGTTTCCAAGATTACTGTTGGTAAAACACTAAGACGTCATGGTTTGAAATCATGCATGGCACGGAAGGTTCCCCTGCTTAAACCAGCACATGTCAAGGCCCGTCTTAAGTTTGCCAATGACCATTTGGATGATCCAGAGGAGTCATGGGAGAAAGTCATGTGGTCAGATGAGACCAAAATAGAACTTTTTTGTCATAATTCCACTCAACGTGTTTGGAGGAAGAAGAATGATGAGTACCATCCCAAGAACACCATCCCTACTGTGAAGCATGGGGGTGGTAGCATCATGCTTTGGGGGGGTTTTTCTGCACATGGGACAGGGCGACTGCACTGTATTAAGGAGAGGATGACCGGGGCCATGTATTGCGAGATTTTGGGGAACAACCTCCTTCCCTCAGTTAGAGTATTGAAGATGGGTCGAGGCTGGGTCTTCCAACATGACAATGACCCGAAGCACACAGCCAGGATAACCAAGGAGTGGCTCTGTAAGAAGCATATCAAGGTTCTGGCGTGGCCTAGCCAGTCTTCAGACCTAAACCCAATAGAAAATCTTTGGAGGAGCTCAAACTCCGTGTTTCTCAGCGACAGGCCAGAAACCTGACTGATCTAGAGAAGATCTGTGTGGAGGAGTGGGCCAAAATCCCTCCTGCAGTGTGTGCAAACCTGGTGAAAAACTACAGGAAACGTTTGACCTCTGTAATTGCAAACAAAGGCTACTGTACCAAATATTAACATTGATTTTCTCAGGTGTTCAAATACTTATTTGCAGCTGTATCATACAAATAAATTGTTTAAAAAAAAATCATACATTGTGATTTCTGGATTTATTTTTTTAGATTATGTCTCTCACAGTGGACATGCACCTACGATGACAATTTCAGACCCCTCCATGATTTCTAAGTGGGAGAACTTGCAAAATAGCAGAGTGTAAATACTTATTTTCCATATATATATACATACATACATACATACATACATACATACATACATACAACAACAACAAAAATATTTATATGTTACACAGAGATTTTATTCATTATTGCATATTTATCTCTACAATAACACATTACAATTATTTTAATATTAACAATGGTCTATGTACACTGCAGATGGATGTAACATTCAGTGACAAACAGCACAAACAAAGATCTTGAATATTGGACTTGATTAATCTGACATGTTTATTGTTACTGAACTAAAGAGTTTGCATCCATTTCTGAATCACTTAATTTCAGAATATCAGAAAAGGAAAAAAACGGACTATGTAAAACCTTAACATAAAATTACAGACTAAAGAAAAGATCTGTTGTTCATTTTGCTGCCAAGGCTGATATCACAATGTTTCACGGGTAAGACGGGTGCGTAAAATATATTCCTCTGGGATCTGGAGGGATCTTCTCTTAGAAGTTAATGATAGACCCAGAGCTCTTCATTACCTCCATCGTGTGTGGTTCCTGAGGAGGGTTCAAGATGAATTCAATGCTGCATGTGTCCAACAACAGAAGACTCGTCTCCTACTCTTGTACGTCCATCAGGTTTTAGAGTGAATCTGAATCTCCACCAGCAAGACTTGTCTCTTAATTTCCAGCAGATCTTTTACCTTTAAAGACAAACAAATCGAAAAATGTATCTATGAGATGGAAAACATCAGTGGTTTTCAATCTTTTAAATGCCATGAACCCCCAAATATGATAGTCCTCATGTGAGAGACCCCATCCTAAAATTTTAAAGACATCTATACAGTTTTTTGTATAAAGGCCCACAGTGAAAGATTCATATTATAAATGTCTAAAATATTATTTGTAAAATATTTAGTTGCTATTTATGAGAAATATAGCTGCAAATGTGAGAGAGTACAACTGAGAGAAATAGTCACAATTACCATTTTATTCCATATAAATCCATATAAAGATTCAAGGTAAACTTGGAAGTGCAAAAGTAATTTGACAAGCTTTGACAAGTATTTTTGATGGTTGCAAGTCGTGTAACTCGGCCAACAACAAACATTTTATTTTAGTCTACTTTTTTAAATCTAATGTTTATTTATTTTAATACAATTTTCGATTATTTATTTGAATTATTTTATACTTTTTCTGTAAATATTTCCACAAACACTCTAACTGGGTTGCCAGGTCTGCAAAACAAAACTAGCCCAATGGCCAATCAACAACAGCCCAAAACTAGCCCAATGGCCAATCAACAACAGCCCAAAACTAGCCCAATGGCCAATCAACAACAGCCCAAAAGTAACCCAATGGCCAATCAACAACAGCCCAAAAGTAACCCATTGGCCAATCATAAACAGCCCAAAAGTAGCCCAATGGCCAATCAAAAATAGCCCAAAAGTAACCCAATGGCCAATCAAAACCATATTCCAAACATCAAACTCAAAATATGCCACTCCCATACATAAAATACATACTGTACCGTCACTGTTATGCGTTATACACATTTTCACCTTTACAATCACAATATAGTAGTAATCCTAATTAGTTGGTTCAACGGATCACAAAACTCACGGTTCAGATCATATTACGTTTTTTGAGACCCGGATCGGATCATTTTCCAGATCAGCAAAAAAAAAAAATTACTAATTGAGGACGGGGGCAGATGTAACTTTGCATTTATTACTTAAAGCAAACTTGAAGTACTTCGAGACTACAGCAAAAACTACCATCCTAACTAATAAAGTTCAAACATTATGAAAGGCAAGTAAACAATCAAAAATAGGAAGGACTGCAGACAAGGCAACCCTGCCTCTAGCGATCCTTAGCTGCACCCAGTTTGAAAACCCCTGCAATAGACACTAAATGGAGTTAATAAGTCTTACAAATAACTTCAGAGCTGAATATATAACATTTATCTACTTATTACTATTCATTCTGTCATACATTAAGTGAGCTTCAGGTGTCCAAATGCTATTTTGGACGATTGACAGACAGCCGCAAACCAGATTCTGAACCTCAATAATGACATTTTACTCATTTTTCCAATCCCTAAAATCATTCAAATGGTTTTCAGGGAGTCGTATCTTAAAACAAATCATCATACCTGCTTTGTGGCTGTCAAGAGGAGCTAAACATTTTCTTTAATTTGGAGAAAAAGCCCTCGTCTTTCTGTTTGTGCCCTGTCTCAGCCTGATTACTGCCCCCTCCTGGACAGAAACAGGTACTGGTTTTAACATGACCGCCCCAGATTCCACTGTTGATGTGACTGAACGAACACTACCTGCAGTGGTGCTGGTCACGCCATTGACGGTTCCCTCCACATCGGTCTCGTCCTCCGCATAGCTCATCATAAGGGCTCGTTGTCGGTCTGTCAACATCCTGGACAGAAGACAAATGGATGGATCAGTCATTTTAATTTTCAACAGTGACATATGTCTTTTATCATATGTTAGAAGTCTTACTTAGGGATTTTGATCTTGACGTGGACGTAGTGGTCACCGTAACCGTAGCCGCTGACCCGTGGTATACCTTTACCAGAGAGGCGGATCCTCTGGTCGGTCTGGATTCCAGATGGGATCTACGAGAACATTCACTGATTGAATGACTGTGTTTACATGCATAAGAATATCCTGATTAGTATTAGAATACGGTCATGTTAACATCACCACGATGTCCCACCGAGAGATTGACGGTCTCGTGCAGTCCTTGCGCTCTGACCGTGCCACCCAATATGGCCTGAGCCACAGAGATCATGACGTCAGAGTGGATGTCAGCACCGTCTCTCCTGAAGACCGGACTCTTCTGGACCTGAGAACATAAGCAGAGACAATTAGCCTGGCGTACACAAGCAGGATCTGGGATTAGACATGATCACATGTGTTCCTGCTTAATCCAGTCCATTCAAAGGAACAGACTTCAGTCTTCAGACTGATCAGGTAACAAAAGACAGAAAGCCCTGGCAAGAGCACATATCAGATCATGTAGATGGGGAACAGCTATATAGACGTGATAGTCGCATTGCTAACAAATATTTTAAACCAGTTTTTCACAGATTCCTAAAACATTTGTGTTTTCTCTTTATTATGACAGGTGGTCTAATAAATTTTATCATCTCGGGAGCATTAAACAATTTTCTACTTAAAATGATAAATGTTTGAGTAGATTTTACTGGTAATACATAAAATAGTTAATTGTAGCTTAGTTTGAATGGTTAAAAATAATAATAATAATAATCTGTCCAAACAGAAAATGTATGATACCAGTTATTAGCAAAAACTTAAAAAAAATAGTGCTGTGAATTGATTAAAAAATGTACTAGTTTTTTTCTGTAATTAATCGCAATTAAAAGACATTGGGGTTTTTAATATTTTCGATATTGTAATCATTTCAGTTACTCTCCAAATAAATGAAGAAACAATTTAAAGACAGCATATTTTAAATGTGTTGTAATGGCATCTTTTTATGAATGAAGGCCAGTATCACTGATACTGATGTCTCTATGAAACTTTAATGACGTTACATTACAGTATAACTGAAAGCTACCAATTTCAACATTTATTAGGCTTTAAAAAAACAACTTATAATTTAAGTGAACTTAAAACAATCTTTACATAAACCCATTATAATAAATGTTATATTCACCCGTGGCCTTCCCTGTTAGACAAAGCCTATACAGAAATTCAATAAAGTTATCAACACCTTTCTGAACTGCATAAATAATAAATGAAATATAGATTAATCATCATTAAAGCTAAAAAAAAAATCTGTTCCCTTTGTTCTTTGATGAACATTAAAGGACAGGCATCATTAGTGCTGCTGTCACTTTAAGAACGGCCTCTGCCGAACATGACGTGGATCTGACGTGCATCTCATTTTCATTTAAGACGTTATTTAACTAATTTAAGACTCCTAATATGAGAATATACATGAATGTGGCCGACTCCCTGATCAGTGCCCTGACTAGTGAACTAGGGAGCACCCACACAGACAGGACACTGACATACAGCGTGTTCTCGTGTCTTGTCACGAGATGATTTAAAAGCATTTACATGAATAGGAGCGTGATCATATAATTTAACGCTGGGCAAAAATGGATATAAAAACGGATGCTGCGTTAAATATTTTTAATGCGTTAAACGTCGTTTAATGCAAAAGGTCCTTACAGCCGACAACAGCAACTGAAACAAAACCCACAAAACTTAATCTGACCATAGGGGCTTTCACACCGGAGGAACGCTTTTATAGTTGCTATAACTATTGGCGGAAATACCCTCTTTACCCTCGTTTTCTCACCGCAGGAACTGGGAACGATTTTCGTTATAGGAACACCTTTTGGGAGGACTAAATTAGCTCTTACTTCAGAGTAGTGTCTAACTCAGCACAATAGGAACTACCAGTGACATAAGTGTATGTTGACTGGCCAAAATGTTACATACTTACTCGACAAACATACAGAAAGCTAATGTTAACTGCACATAAACATACCTAATGACACACAACAAAAACACAGCTCCGATCACAGCATCTTCCAGTTGTTGACGTTGTTGAATGCTACGCATAAATTACATCACTGTTCACCGGCTTATGACACTTCAGAGTTAGTTCCTTCTGGAGGTGCGAATGCAACCAGGAAAATGGCCCAAGAGGAAAATTTAGGCCCTGTCCCAAATGGCACACTTCATGAAAACTTTCGATCTTGTGGACTTACAATGGCCGCTGTGTGTGCGTTAAGTCCATGACACCGCAGGGCGTCCCATTTGTCATTTTAGGTCTCAGAAGGGTGCTCGCGAGCGCCCCCCTTTGAGGTCGATATGCGCCCTCGATGCGCACTTCTGCCAAGCCCGCACTGGTGCGGGTTACGCAGCGGACATCTTCCAGGCAGTCAAAGCGGCGTTACGTCGTGAAAGTGCGGACTCAGAGGAAGACCGTGAGGGTTTAGGGTGCCATTTGGGACAGGGCCAAAGTTCTCCAGGGAACCGCCCTGGTGGCTAATTCCTATAACAGCGATAACAGCCCCTCATGTAACCACTTGACACGTGCTTAGATACTTTCTAAAACCCCAACGCAGCGTTATACTCACTCTGAATGTAATGAAGATCTCTTTCTTCCCCACAGGCATTCGGACCGTCTGCCCATCTTCAATCCCTGAAAAACACAGCAAACAGAACCTCAAAACTCAATCCCTTCACTTAAACTTGTCTCACTTCACCAAAGATGACCGGCTAACTCACCAGCAGGGACAGGCACCGTGACGGTTTTCCTCTGTTTGGTCTGTCCCGTTCCTCGACATGCCGTACAGGGCGATGTGATGACCGAGCCCCTCCCGCCACAGCGGCGGCAGGTGGACCGCATCACGAAAGGCCCTGTGTTCACCGTCTCCTACAAGGACAAGAGCTATGTTGAGTTATCGGCATGTCTAAATGACTTTATGTGCTTGAGGGCGTCACTTACCATGCCAGTCCCATTGCAGTTCCCGCAGTGCTGGACTTTAGATCCGGGCTCATGGCCTCGGCCGTCACAGCGCTGACACGTGCCCTCGATGTTGACGGTGATCTCCTTATTCACTCCTTTGGCAGCCTGAGTGAACGTGAGCTCCATGACATACTGTTAACAAACAGAACAGCGTTCAATTATGCATGTTGTTTAATTTCTTTGTTTAACAGTTCTGTCGAATAATGTATTAGTAAAAACTGTTAAACAGAGACTGTAAACTAATGAAGACGGGAGCGATGTGTGCTCAAACGCTCTCAGCACTGTCAAAATAAAAGTCTGGTGCGGTATCAAAATAAAAGTCTGTAACACAGGAAATCTTATCAGCCGATGACAATATATAAAAAAAAAAAATGCCACATAGCGGCAAATATACACTATATTGAAAAGTTTTGGGACGCCTGCCTTTACATGCACATGAACTTTAATGACATCCCATTCTTAATCCGTATGGTTTAATATGGAGCTGGCACACCCTTTGCAGCTCTAACAGCTTCAACTCTTCTGGGAAGGCTTTCCACAAGGTTTAGGAGTGTGTTTATGGGAATTTTTGCCCATTCTTCTGGAAGCGCATTTGTGAGGTCTAGAGATGGGACAATTACTGGTTTCATGATAAAATTTACTAACGGTTAGTATTATCGTTTAAACTTTAATTATCATTAAAACCATGTTTGATTATAGTGATTTTTAAAACTTGTGGTAAATCCTGTCCAGCCAGCATCAGTCTTTTTTAAACCAAATATTTACGGGGACATATTGAATTGAGATTAATGTTTTAAATCTTACCTGTTTATAAATTCAGTTTGTACAGTGTACAAAACAATCGTCCAGACAAGATACAATATTATAGTGGTATTAATAGTAAAATCCTCAAATTTAATTTTAAATACAATCAAAAACGGAGAAGCAAGACAGCAAAAGGTGCATTTGAATGAAACGAGTGAGCGTGTCCATGGATGTGCGCTGTGTTATAATGCGCTGCTATTGATGACGGTCATTATATGGAAGGAAATGCCACAGAATATAATATTGCTTAAAAAAAAGTGCATAGAGCTGCTTGATTTATTTATTCTTTGTTGATTTTCAAATATAAAACTTTTTTCAGTGTGCATTAGTTCTTTTTTAACACTTTCCGATGCTTTGCATTGCACTTGGTGATGTAAGGCTTGGATGAGCTGCTCGGCCATGGAAACCCATTCCATGAAGCTCTACGCACGGTTCTTGACCTAATCTGAAGGCCACACAAAGTTTGGAGGTCTGTAGCTATTGACAGAAACTTTTGCACACTGTGCGCCTCAGCATGCGCTGACCCCGCTTTGTGATTTTACGTGGCATATCACTTCGTGGCTGAGTTGCTGTTGTTCCCAATTGCTTCCACTTTGTTATAACACCACTAACAGTTGAGCGTGGAATATTTAGTAGTGAGGAAATTTCACGAATGGACTTATTGCACAGGTGGCAACCTATCACGGTACCACGCTTGAGTTCACTGAGCTCCTGAGAGCGACCCATTCTTTCACAAATGTCTGTAGAAGCGTCTGCATGCCTAGTGCTTGATTTTATACACCTGTGGCCATGGAAGTGATTGGAACACCTGAATTCAATGATGTGGAGGGGCGTCCCAATACTTTTGGAAATATAGTGTATATGCCTTGCCGATATATCAGTCGACCACTCCTCAAATCTGATTGGCTGCCTTCACACTTACTTAAAATACATTAGACGTCTACAGCTGAGACCATATCTGACCTCTTGTGGCTGATCGAAGATGGCGTTGAAATCCCCGAAGCCTCGAGCTCCAGAAAACTCGCCAAAGATCTTGCGGAAAAGCTCCTCGGGGTCGATGCTGGCCCCTCCGCTCCAGTACTGCTGATGTCCCGCACCGGCCTGACCCGCATCAAACCCGGTGGAACCATACGTGTCATACTGTTTCCTCTTCCCCTCGTCACTGAGCACCTGAGGACAAAGCATCCGCCCAATGGAAACTCATTATTCCTACTGGACTCAGATATCCGAACAATCTTTCATAAGGAGACGCCTCAAACCTCGTAGGCTTCAGCCAGCTGCGCAAACTTCTCCTTAGCTTGAGGGTCGTCTTTGTTAGTATCTGGATGATACTTCTTCGCCATCTGAATGGGGAATGAATGAATCATGGTCAAAAGCCAGAAATTACACTTTACCTGAATATTTCATCTAAATTGACCACTGCTTTACCAAAAAAAAAAAAAGCTATTTGACATTTCCAGTTACTGCCCAGGAAAAGAGATACCCAAAAGTGTGCTAATATAGTATGAATAGCTGTGACAACTAGCCCCGGTCTATATATTAGGCAAACGCACACTAGCCAGTTGTCTTTACCTGGTAATAAGCTTTCTTAATCTCCTTCTGCGTTGCAGACCGTGGAACTCCTAAGATCTGGTAGAAGTCCTGTTTTCTTGCAGGAGAGCTGGTGTGGAACGACATCTTGCACATGAGATGAGAAGAAGGGCCCGCGGCTGTGACACACAATACTATGATTACTTATGATTCTAAATATGAACAGCATATTTACTATGGTTTTACTACAGTAACATGTAGCAACTACAGCATTTTTACAACAAATACCACCGATCACTTACAAAACTGCACTTATGCAGAATTTATTTTAGTGTTTGCCAAACATCAAACATTAACCAATAAATAGTGAAATGCAATAAACAACGCAATTAGTGGAGTCAGAATTAGCTTTTAGATATTTTTGTAAATTTTGTGTTTAGAAATATAACTGTTGAATTGAGTCCTAATTTAATTTAAATATATGGGTTGTATTGTTATTATTATGCTAATACGTCACTAAATATCAAGGAAATTCCAGAAAATATGCAAAGTATAATTTCACCATATACACGACCAAAACCATTACAAATATTTATCACAGTTTATATATATATATATATATATATATATATATATATATATATATATATATATATATATATATATATATATATATATATATATATATATATATATATATATATATATATATATATATATATATATATATATATATATTAGGGGTGGCACGGTACATGGAAAAAAACCGAACCGTTCGGTTCGCTTGTCTCGATTCGGAGTGTGTGCGTCGCACGGTTCGTGCATTCGCAATGTATCCTCGTGCCCGTATGTTACCTCGCACAGTGGGTGTCCTTTTCGCGCAAAATAAGAGGTGTGTGTGGACATACAGTAAAGTAAAAGTGGAGTGCTGCAGGTCACGTCACATGTAGAAATGAAAGTGGGAGAGATGAGGAAGGCTGCCCAGAGTTGGAGGATTCGCCAGCATCGTATAGCAGGGCAGATGCAGTGCGGAGAGCCGCGCCGCACGTGCCCGTTGCGCATACACACACTGGCAGTGTTTGTCTCGCGAGTCGCGCAGCTGAACCACGGCTCGTGTATTGCAAATACAGGCAAATATTGTCCATTCTGTCACATTTTCCGGTGTTCTCCTCCGACCCCTGTCTGTCTCGTGCTTTGATTTATGATGGGCAACATATATCTGCTGCAAATGCGACCGTGTTCCCCTCTGTCTCATACACACATGCATATGTTGTATATAAGTAGTTCACATGATAAATGTAACATTTATAAGTTAAGATATGCTTCTAGTTTTAATAATTTAAACATGCCTTTGAAGTTTGGGCAAAAACTTCTGGCAGTGTTGTGTTTTTGTGTATTTTATGTTATTTTTTCACAGCGCTGGATGTCATATGGTGATTGTGAAACACGGGACACTTCATGGTGAAATTTGTTAATCAGGTCAGCTGAATTAAAGCCACAGTGCATTGTTCTGATCAAAATTGATGTGATTAACATGAAAAATGTTACGCCAATGTGTCGGACTCGGTAGACAGCCAGTTAGGAAACCACTTGATATAACAATTTTTAATACTGTATCCTAAATTGTGGATGATTAAGCTATATATAGCATATGCTGAAGTAAATTTCTGGAGTGTTAACGATTAAAAACAACAACAACAAGAACCGTACAGAACCGAAAACCTTGACCCTAAAACCGTGATACGAACCGAACCGTGGGTTTTGTGAACCGTGCCACCCCTAATATATATATATATATATATATGTGTGTGTGTATAAATGCATAAATAGTGTAGTGACACCTTGGTACAATAAATGTTGTCAGACAATAAAATCAAGATTCTTTGAAATGTTAAAAACTATTAACATGGGACGTTTTTTAAGTGAATAAATATTAATGGATCTAACCGTGGTGATGAGAAGCATTCAGGGTTTGACCAGTGGTTATGATGACTGTGATAGTTTAGGGGTTTGTTAATTCTTGAACTATGTTTACTACGGTAAACTTCAGGTCAGATCAGGTCTTATCTCAAATAGAGATCTACAATGGTAAAAGAAGGCCACAATGGCAGCACATCACAACATTCCCATCATACTAAGGGGTATTTTGGAAATGCTTTCATTATTTTCTCTATAATAATAAGGCTTGTAGACTCATAGTGTCTTCATTAGTCCAGCTGACAGTCACTGCTGAACAGCAACAAGGTCAGAGAAGTTTCTGGAAACGGAGCCGAACCAGGTCTGTGATTTCTCAGCAGATCCAAACTCTTATTCACACATTATCGTTATTAGGTAGCTTTTGATCAAAGTGATTACATGTGCATGTATTGATCAGAGTTTCATGTTTGCTTTCTGACCTTACATGTTGCAATTGAACGAATATGGTTATCATATAATGTCATATATCATCATAATGTCATCTAATGAAGCTGCATCTATATCGATCAGATGAGACCTCATGTTTTAAACGCAGAGTTAGTAGTTTGTATGCAGTTGGATGCTCAGGCCTTTCTGTCTCACCTGTCATGCCTCTCAATGTCACCGCACTCCCGGATCCTCCAGCGACCCCGCCGTGCGCTGTCCAGATCTGCCGGCCCGACAGCGTTGAGAGGCTCCTGTGGGCTCCATCCGCGCCGGAGATGAAGGGTGAGCAGGCCCGTCTGTGGCTGGAGGACACGGCTACTGTGATCCACCGTGCAGAGCTGCGAGCCGCTGAACA
>CM042240.1:15720653-15743153 GCA_023566225.1 Romanogobio albipinnatus
CGCGCGTCAGCTCTGCGTCACACAAACGCACTCATTCAAACGCAGAGGATCACAACACCGAGACACCCGGAAGGTTCAAACGCGCGACCAGCAGCTCAGAATGAATCGCTTTAAGACGTCCAAATATAAGAACACCACTCCCAAAATCCCCAAGAAAGATGTGAGTACAGCCTCGTCGCTCTTCAGACCCATCTGGAAAGCGTGTGCTATCACTGTGTGTCTTGTGATTTGGGCTCCGAGCACAAGGAGTGGTGCAGATGCACGGATGGTGTCTTAACTTCCTCTGCGCGCAACTGAAGCTCATGTACTTTAACATGCATGATCTTAAGGCATTGCATGCATATGGAAGTGTGCAGGGCAGGGATGTCGCTGTCATCTCACGCCGAATATGTTATGTTATGATGATGCATTGAATACAGGTCGTTGAGATTGTTTGAACCTGTCACCGTTTATCTCTGATCTGTTGGAAGTCTATTCGTATATTACAAAATGCCATAAATGAGAAACATTCAAAGATGCTTAGAGTAAATGCACATGACCCTAAAATAGATGTGGAGGAGAATTACACATGCAAAAAGTTAGAGTTGTATGCAAAAGCTTTTAGTGACCAGATTCACTGTGATAAGCAAGGACTAAAGTCCTCAAATAATTGAATCTGTTGATAATTACTTTAAACAAAGGTTCAATATTCTGATTGATTTTGAGATAATTCAACCCGTTAAAGATTAAATACAGCCTAACGCAACAATTAAACGCTTCACTGCGAAAATAAATAGTATCTCCAATTATTTTTAATAATAAAATGCTTAATTTCTAAATCACATCCAATAAACAGATTACAACCTTCAAACCTTGATTTCCAAGAGCTTTTTTATTACAATAATGCATGGGCGTCGGAAGCAAAAACAATGTGGGTTGGTCCTCAGAATTTTTTTACTGGCCAATAAGTACAAATATACCGCTTTGCTAGCTAGGCGTATAGTTTGAATCATTGAGAGTGGCAGTAGTGTAGGGGTAAGACGCACGGCATTTGGTTTCGACACAAATCGACCAGCGGTTTGAGTCCGCCTTTCGCCGAGCTCAATCTTCTCCCTTTTCCCATCACATATCAGGTCGGAAAGGCATTTATTTTCAATAAAAATGACGAAAATATTTGAAAAGTGGAAATAAAGCGTCTAACATGTGTTTAATAATAAGTGTTTATCGATTAGGGGAAGGTAAACAGACGTGCTGAATGTTAGAGACGATAAAAGTGAGTGTGTCCAATATCATTGATCGTAAAAAGTGGGTGGGTTTTGTCCCACATACAATGGTTCCGACGCCCATGCAATAATGAAATGTTTTTTATGGAATATTACAAAGCAAATTGGTGCATTTCAATTATTAATTATTTATTAATCAATAATTGTACAATTATTTATTGATTTATTGTTTCAAAATAAGAGTAAGTTTACAACCATGTTCTAAAACAGAAAGGTTTTTCCTTTGCGCTTTTCACGTACAGACGACAATGTCAAACGATCACCATAAACTGAAGTAAAAATATGGACGTAGTGTCCGTGACGTCACCCATAGGATTCTGAAGAGCAGTTTTGAAGTGTAAAATAGGGTCGAGGTGGTCGTTGCCATCTTGGCAGGGCGTCATCGCGCATCACTCCCGGATAACTGAAAATGGGCAAAGAGGCGGGACGTGGGTGGAGCTGAGGTGACGTGATGACTAACAGACAGCAGACAAACGACAATCCACCTGTCACTCAAAGTGGCCACGCCCTTAATTATGCAGAACTTTAATGCTTTATATAATGTAAACGGATGAGTTATAAAAAAAATTCACCCCCTCACAGTTGTCATGAAGGGCAGAATTAGCTCTATAGACCAAAACCACAATTTGTATCAGACTGCAAACATATTTTATTCTGCTGTAAATTTGGGCATTTTAACATGGGGCTCAATGAGATTCTGCTCCCTTCTGGAGCCTGTCTCTAGTGGCCAGTCGATGAACTGCAGTTTAAGTCACTTCCGTATTGGCTTCAAGAGAAACCGCGGATGGTTGCCGCTTGGTTCACACGGATCCACAAAAACGACTAAAAGCTCTGTATTATTCATGCCAGGCCATTAGATGGCGATGTCACTTTGTAAAGAAACATCACATGCCTATAGACTGAACACATAATATGCATGACGTCAACGTTTTCACAAATTCATGTTTTTGTAGTTTACACTGAGACAATAATGGTATTTTTTTTTCAAAAACGTACACTTTTTGAAACCCGTTTTAAAGTTACCGTTGTCATGTAATTGAACCATGGGCGTCGGAAGTAAAAAAAAAATTGGATAGGTCCCCCCAAAATTTTACTGGAGTAGATGCAATTTACATTAAGTGCAAATAGTCTGCATTTACTAACTGTCTGGTTGGGCCAGTCAAAATTACAAAAGTCACCAAATTATTTACATTGACAATAGTGTAGGGGTTAGACACAAGTCCGAAAATTTTGAAGCAAATCGACTCAAGGTTTGAATCCGCCTTTTGCCGAACTCGCTCTAATCCCTTTTCCTATCACATATCAGATCCGAAAGGCATTTATTTTCAATAAAAATGAAGAAAACATTCGAAAAGTGGAAATGAAGCGTCTAACGTGTGTTTAATAATAAGTGTTTATCGATTAGGGGTAAGTGAACAGACATGCGCTGAATTAGAGATGGTAAAAGTGAGTGGGTCGGGTCCAATATCATTGGTCTTAAAAAGTGGGTAGGTCTTGTCCCACCCACATACAATGGTTGCGACACCCATGAATTGAACGTCCAAAGCGCATAAAAAGCTTTCCGTTTTTAGTTGAAAACGGCGTTGTGTAAATTAAACTGCCCCTAATGCGTAATTTATTTAATTATTTCATTCTGAGTTCTTTTGTATGTTGGTTTGTTACCTTGGCACTATTTCTCCTGTGCACAAGGTTTTTTGTTGAAAAAAAACTATAACTTAGCATATGCAAATCAGATTGAATGCTCTGCAGTGATGCAGTACAATGATTTTTCTTCATTTTAGACCATTTTTCCAGCAACAAATAGGAGCTTCTGTTTCTTGTCGTCATATGTGGTGTTGTTAAATAGGTTTACAGACCTTCAGTGGGAATTCTTCACAGCTTTAAATGATCACAGACACACGTGTTTGTGTGTTCATGTGTATTTACAGCACACGTCGATGCAATGTGTGAATGTCATTGCATTAGATAACAAAATATCTAATCAAGTGCCATTTTGTCACTGTTGTGATATCACATCTTGCTAACTTATCAGTCATATAGCACTGTGATTTTTCATGTGGTTTTGCTTCGGACCAAGATCTGACATGAATTGGCAACTCAGCTCAGTGTCTAAACTGTTTATTTATTGAATATCTTTAAGATCAAACTTTTAAATGTATTGAAATTGCTGTATTATAAAACACAGCCCTCTATGGACACACTAAGGCTCGAGACGCCATTGGCTAGTACATTTTTATTTTTACATGAAATGCCAGAACATTGCAAATGAAAAGTTTGACATAAATATGATATTAATTATAAATATTAAATATACATTTCAAACACTATTAAAGGCATGTAAACAGTCTGAAGAGAAATGAACAGTTTCTGGTAGATCTCTAACAGTAGTTAGATACAGATTTGGTAAATTATGTACAGAAATTGAAAAATTACATGTAAAACAACACTGCGTAGTCTTCACTGTATAAATTAAATTTAGATTAATCTGTTTTAAAGTTACAAGTTATATAAAGTTATTCAGTCAAGAGCAGAGAGTGTAGGGGTGGGAAATCTGACTCCTGCTGCCTTTGTGCTGCGACTCTCGTTCGGCTCATGCTGTATTAGTCAGACAAGTTCAGTTTTTGTTTGTAGTGTCTGTTCTCGAACTGAACTTAATTTTTTTTTATTACTATAAAAATCAAAACGATGGTGGGGGAGGTGCTGCGGTGGGCAAGTAATGTAACCGGTGTTATGCCTGAACACCAAGCAGCAGCAAGCCTACTTTCAAGGTGCTATTATTATATTTCTGATGTCCCCAGAGTGTGTATGTGAAGTTTTAGCTCAAAATACCCCACAGATAATTTTAAATTTTAATTGTTAAAATTGTCACATTTATGCACCGTTTGTGTGTCAGTATTTGTGTCTTTAAATGCAAATGAGGTCCCCTTTCAGGAAGAGGGCGGAGCTTCAAGAGCTTGCGTTAGCAGCTCCGATTACCTCACGCAGACGCAATGAAAAT
This sequence comes from Romanogobio albipinnatus, assembly GCA_023566225.1. NCBI lineage: Eukaryota > Metazoa > Chordata > Actinopteri > Cypriniformes > Gobionidae > Romanogobio > Romanogobio albipinnatus. Next base: position 15,724,914 of record CM042240.1, read on the forward strand.
TTCCGAAACTGTTCAGACTTTTACGTTCCAACCGGATTTGGACAATGATGGAGAGACTCTAGAAGAAGTGACAACATGTAGAATCCAACAGGACGTTTCTGAATGGTTAGTTGTTGAATTTATGTAGCTGATGTGTGGGAACTGTTGTAAGATGCCTTCAGAGCCAGATAATATATGCTGCATGAAGAACAGGTATAGTTTAGTTGAATTAGTTATAACTTATGTTGTCATCTTGCTTTAAAGACATGTTATTGCATTTGTGTTGCATACAGTATTGACGGAAAAGACGGATGCGACAGCTTGAGCACAAGAAGATGTGAAAGAGCTCAAGTTAGTATTCACGTACTGTCAACGGCTTTCTGGGCGCGTGCTTTGGATGTGCAGTTTGCGCACACAAGACTTCGCACACAGCATACTCGAGTTATCTTTCGCGTTGTCTTGTGCTTCGTGTGCTCTCTCTTTCTCTCACCACTGCACGTGTGAGAGAGAAAGCGATAGAGGGTAACGGTGCGTAAAGCTCAGCAGGCAATGAAATTATATCTGTGCTTAACTTATTTTTTGCCTCTAACTCAAATACAGGCGATTGTAATCATACAATTTACTAGCCATTGGCTAATCAAAGACATTTTGGTGGTCGCCTCTCGTGAAATTTGGTCGCATATGCGGGTTTGACCTCATTTAGGCGTTCGGTATGCGAGCGCGTTTTCCCAAAGTTTGAGTCAGCGTGTGTATATGGCAGATCTTATTTAAGTATCACCTTTATTTGTTTCTGTCTTGGTTTCTGGCTTCTGTAACTTAAGTACTTAAGTCACATGACTGGAGGTCACACTGTTAAAGATTGACAAACGAGTTTGTGTTTTGAGGACGTTTAGCTGAGTGTAAGCGCTGACTGAAGCTCTGTAAGTGTAAAATGAGATCAGAACAGGATGGATGATTTAAAAAAAAAAAGAAATTAATACTTCTATTCAGCAAGGTTGCATTAAATTGATCAAACGTGTCATTAAAGACATTTTATAATGTGACAAAAGATTTATGTTACATAAGGACTGAAATGCATCATGGCTTATACGATGCAGCACAACTGTTTTCAACATTGATAATAATCATAAATGTTTCTTGAGCATCAAATCATCATATTAGAGTGATTTCTGAAGGATCATGTGACACTGAAGACTGGAGTAATGATGCTGAACATTCAGCTTTGATCACAGGAATAAATTACATTTTACAATATATTCAAACAGAAAACTGTTATTTTAAATTGTAATAATATTTCACAATATTACTGTTTTAACTGTATTTTTTGGATCGAATAAACACAGCCTTGGTGAACAAAAGAGATGATAAAAAAATCTGGACCCACTTTATATTAGGTGGCCTTAACTACTATGTAATAACATTTTAATTAATCATTTGATACATTGCACTTAATGTGTACATACATACATGTTTTACATTTAAAAAAATACCTGCATGTAATTACGTCTGTAGTTACATTTGTAATTACACAATTGACACTTCCCTTACACCTAACCCTACCCTTAAACTCACCCATCCCACCACACCTGTCCCTAACCCTACCCGTATCCCACCTCAATATCAGCAAAGGTGTTTTGCAATACAATTTGAACACAGTAAGTACATTGTACTTATTTTTTTATGTAAGTACATTGTAGTTAAGGCCACCTAATATAAAGTGGGGCCAAAAATCTTACCAACCCCAAACCTTTGAGTTAGTGGGATTGTTTTTCACCAGTTCTATCGTCCAGGATGCTATGTGAATATGGTCAGTGCTGGAGGGAGAGTTCTGCAGGGTTTGGTTGTGGATTTCAGGTTTAGAGTTTCATATGCATATTCTCTGTGCTTTTTAAGAAGCTACACTCTCAGAAAAACAGGTACAAAAGCTGTCACTTGGGGCGGTACACTTTCAAAAGATACACCTTTGTACCTAAAGACTCCATATTAGTACCTCAACGGTACATCTTAGAACCTTTTTAAAGGTCCCGTTCTTCGTGTGTTTTTGAAGCTTTGATTGTGTTTACAGTGTGCAATATAACGTGTTCATGTTTCGCGTGTAAAAAAACACAGTATTTTTCACACAATTTACTCATCTGTATACCGCTGTTTTCACTGTCCTAAAAACGGGCTGACGAGTTCCTTGTTCTATGAAGTCCCTCCTTCAGAAATACGTAACGAGTTCTGATTGTGCCAGCGGTTCCAGTGTTGTGATTTGACAGCAGCTTAGCGCAAGTTGTACGGAAAGGTCACGCCTCTTAACGGGAGATGTATGCGGCTATGCGCTCAATGATCTCTACAGCGTCCCTGGGAAAGCCAAACAAAGGTGATTTGACTCCGGGATGAAAATAACAGCGTCTCGACGACATGGCGACAAACACACTCAAACGCAACGCTTCCTTTTCTCCACGCGACACGTCCTCTTCTCCACGCGGGACAGCAACAAGACCACGCCCCCTTTTTTCGCGTATTCTTGTGGGCGGAGGTTAGTCTGTTCTACTGTTCTACTGACGTAATTAATGAAGGAAGTACCAGGATGTAGTCCAAGCCAGCCGTTCGCTGTAGGCTTTGAAAGGGGACTCCTGTTAAATAAAATATCTCGCTTGGCATTGAACTTTGAGCTTTATAATTTTACAGGTATTATTTATGCTCTAACAGCAACATTACACACTAACTAAAGTTTGAACAGTGGGATCACGAAGAACGGGACCTTTAAAGGGTAACGTCCCAATTAAAGCTTTTGTACCTTTTTTCCTGAGAGTGTAGAAGACCTTATTTACATAGTTTGTTTATGTCTCGTCTTGCAATGCACTGGCTTGTCACCTCATTGTCGTGTACGAGTGTCTGTTTCTCTGTAATCCTGTTCAGACGACACCACAGACAGACCCTGGAGATGCAACCCAAGAGCATGCATTTGTCCAATAGGCCACATGCATGTTTCAGGTTTTCTCACAGTTGTCCCTCTGAGTGTCTTCTCTCTGGTCCAGGTTCATGCCGCACGAACACATTCACTCTCTGCGTGTTGTGTCTTGTTGACATTCTGGAAGGATTTGAAACCATACAGCTGCTCTTTGCAGGAACTCTTCTGCATTTCCTCAAGTGTATCTGCTGCTTTGTGTGTGTGTGTGTGTGTGTGTTTGTGTTTGTGCGCCATTGGCTGGAGAAAATGCTGCGTTTCTATCCGGTTCCTCTTTCCTGTTTGTGATGATGTCAGATGCATCAGCTGGTTTAATTCAGTTTCAATCAGTGTCGTCTTTTGTCAACGTCTCAAAGCTTTAGGTGTGTGTTCCAGTGTTATTTTAGTATTATTTTTATACTATATAGGGGTGTAACGATAAACTCATGTCATGATACATTGCGGGTGAAAATGAATAGGGGTGGACTTGACACCAATGGTGACACCAGAATAAAAATACTCATGATTCTGAAGCTGAAAATGCTGAATTATTTTAGACGAATATGCTTGCACTCTGTCACTGACTAGATATAGTTCAAATAATGCAGGACACTTTTTACTGGTAACATAAGACATTTGCCATTATCTGGACCCACAAATATTCCCCCATTGTATTATTATACATTATATTCAACGTTTTATATAGTAGTTAAAGCTACACTGTGATATTTTCCCCCATCTAGCTGTGAAAAGGTATATGACCATCCAGTAAATATTAGTTTCTGTTCCTCCCAATTCCGATTTCGTTTTAACTCCTACGGTGGTCGATTTAGTCCAAGATTAACATGGCTTCCAGTTCGACCTCGTCCATTAGTGTTCCTTCAAGTGATGAGGTTACTTTAGAAAACTATTATAATTTGCAGTTATTTAATTTGTCAGTTAACATGTTGGTTATGACATCTATGTAAAATGAATGTAAAATGAATAATAGTTTTACTTTTTCGTAATTTATTTACCATTTCATTGCTAACAACTTTTATCAGTGCGATCGTTATTCTGTATATTGTTCGACATCACTAGCTCCAATATTCACCTTTGTCTTGTTGATTTGCCTGTTGTGTTGCCGTCTTAATTCTCTTTTTCGCTTCCTTGGCGACTCTGTTACATCTCCTCGAGAATAAGAGTGATCCTCCATCAGCAACAGACTTTCAAAAAGGCTTTCAGGTTTTCATATAGCAGTCTCAAGCAATCCCCCTCTTCACAATCGACACGGTGCCATCGAGTGTTAAAACGCGAAAGGCGAAGCTTGAATTTGCGGGTATGTCCCTCTTTGGCTAATGTACTTTCAAGATGGAGGGGCAACATGGCGACCCCCATTCGAACCCCTTATCCGTATGTATTTTCAATGGCATATTATAAACTTACGAGAATACTTTATTACTTGAAAGAAGTAAATATACATTAATGAGCACATATATTTTTTAAAGAACTAAGTGTTTTTAGCTAAGAATAAACTAAAACGATACATATTGTTGCATTTTTTGTATTGCGATATATTGTGACACAATAAACATTGTTACAATTAGCTTAGCTTTATGTTTTCAGTTTTCATTTAATTTTTTAGTAATTTTGTTACACATGGAAGAAAATGAATGGCAAATGTATTTGAAACCAAAAAGCTTGTTGAATTGCACTAATTTAAAAATAAATGCATCGCATTAACCGTACATTTTAATGCATTGTATTTTTAGGGGCTAAAATTCAACATGGTTGTATATTTAAGCTGTGAATATTTAAAACATTTCTCACACATGTTTTTTATTTGATTTTTTATAATATAATATATTAAATAATTCATATTCACCATTCAGATTTCACTTCCAAAATAAAGCATTCAAATTTGTACTCATTTCTATAATATTTACTAGCTTTAATTATATTTCAATATAGAAATATTAGCACTTTTATTTTCTTATTAGAAATCTAAAAAATGCTGGGTTAAAAACAACCCAAGTTGGGTTGAAAATGGACAAACCCAGCAATTGGGTTGTTTTAAGCAAACTTTTAACCCGACCGCCGGGTTAAAACAACCCAATTGCTGGGTTTGTCCATTTTCAACCCAACTTGGGTTGTTTTTAACCCAGCATTTTTTTAGAGTGTAATCGCCATGGCATGTTGTCATTGTCATGTGACCTACGTACATTGGATCTCTGAAGCATGGTTTAGATGTAAGGACACAAACAGTAGTGACACTATTTAGGGTCGCCACTTGATGTCAAATCTGGTTCAAATCTGAAGGAGAACCAGCTAAAGAACCATAGATCTTAAGAACATTCTCCGAAATCTGGGAAACCTTTCTTGTCTTTTGAACCCATTTGACTTAAAATATTTACTTTTTTAAATGTGGAATGAATTTTTCAATAATGTAACAGCACATTTGCATTTTTCACAGTTCTCTGATGTTGGACGACAGATTTAATTTGACATTTGTAATTTTTAATTGTATTTTTTAATTTTTTAGGCTTTAATTTTTTGTGTTACTATTGTATTATTTATTTTACAAATACTTATTTTAAAGGATTAGTTCACTTTTAAATAAACTTTTGCTGATAATTTTAATCACCCGCATGCCATCCAAGATGTCCATGTCTTTCTTTCTTCAGTCAAAAAGAAATGAAGGTTTTGGAAGAAAACATTCCAGGATATTTCTCCATATAATGGACTTCAATGGGCTCCAAACGGTTCAAGGTCCAAATGACAGTTTCAGTGCAGCTTCAAAGGGCTTTAAAAGACACGAGACGATGAATAAGGGTCTTATCTAGCGAAACAATCAGTTTCTGTGAGAAACCGAGCAGTATTTATGCTACTATTTTACCTCTTATCAGACAAACGTGATCATCTCTGAGCTCAGCCATAACTTCCGCTAAGTGAGGTCAAATTCCGATCGTGGTCATAGATATATTGATCGTAGATGCCTCATTCTACTGATCCGTGCGAGCGCTAATGTGGCATCTACGTATACATCTATGACCACAATCTATTTTGACCTCACTTAGCGGAAGTTATGGCTGAGCTCAGAGATGATCACGTTCGTCTGATAAGAGGTAAAATAATAGCATAAATACTGCTCGGTTTCTCACAGAAACTGATCGTTTCGCTAGATAAGACCCTTATTCATCGTCTGGTGTCTTTTAAAGCCCTTTGAAGCTGCACTGAAACTGTCATTTGGACCTTGAACCGTTTGGAGCCCATTGAAGTCCATTATATGGAGAAATATCCTGGAATGTTTTCATCCAAAACCTTCATTTCTTTTCAACTGAAGAAAGAAAGACATGGACATCTTGGATGACATGAGGGTGAGTAAATTATCAGCAAAAGTTTATTTAAAAGTGAACTAATCCTTTAACTACTTTTCTATTTTGTAGTTTTTTGGTTATTTTATTTTCTTTAATAAGTTTTTTTAATTTTAAAATAACTTATTTAATGTAAAATTATTTATTTGAATTTTACATTGCTTTAATTTTTAGTGTTATATTTTCATTATTGCTCATTAAAAATTACTTATTTTAATATTACATTTCTATGATTTTCATTTGTAGTACGTTTTTATTTTAAAGTTATTTATTTTAATTTTAATTTTTAGTAAATGTCTTCTTTTACATTATAGTTTTTATTTTGTTGCTTATTTCAATTTTACATAACATAATTAGAGAGACAAAATTAGTTAATTGTTATTTTCATTCATTTTTTTATTTAAAAAATCACTTTATTTTACATTTTTATGATTTCATTGTTTGGCAAGTTTTCATTTTAAAATGACTTGGGGGTTTAGTAGTGTTGGTGTGTCTTAAGTGAGATGTTTAGCGATGTTGTAATTGTACATCTTAATGAAGGTATGTTGAATATTATAATATCATCGTCTGGTGCTCCTGCAGAACCAAATGCAAGTTTTGTCTTTATTTTAAGATGCCAGCTGATGTAAAAAAATAACCGTCCCTGTCTTTCTGTGCAGGGCTGGATTGCAAACGTACGAGGAGGTTCCTTCTTTTCTCAGGGCAACCACATCAAATCCAGCTGCAGTCTCGTGGCCTTCAACACGGATCAGGCTGGTACGAACCCTTGATTCTGCCGTATGTCTGTCTGATAACGTTTGCACTAAACAAATGCAAAAACTGATGCCAGATCAGATTAAACAGCAGTCTTGAGTTTTGTAAACAATGTTTTTAGACATAACCTTGTTTATTCTGTCTCTGGAGGAGGTGGAATGGTCGGCCTGTCTTCTGTGAATGCCGGATCTGACGGGAAGTGGACAGTGACCCAGATTTCATGCCATGCTGGTAAGACGCAGTACTATAGGCCCAACTAACATGCTTGGCATCATTTAACTTCATTTGGAGCAAAAATGGTTGTCTACGAGGATGGATGCTGTGTGTCATGGTTTACTAAAAATAAACCTGTATGACTTTGTCCTAATTTTGTTTCCGATCTTTCTGACCCAGACCTCGTGACCGACTTGGACTTCTCTCCGTTTGATGACTACCTGTTGGCATCCTGCTCGGCTGATGAGACTGTAAGTCATGCTAAAGCAGAGATCGTTTTGTGTGGCTAGTCTGGTCCACTGCAGCTTATTCTGAGCATAAAAACTGTCTGAGTGACATGTAAAGTAAGTTTAGAAATGTGAAATCTGACAGAAAAATACACAATCAAATGATAAACCACAATATATAGAAGGTCATATAATATAATATCATGCACCGTGTAAGCACATTACCTTAAATCTCTGAATATTTTCAATAATATCAAATAATTTTCCCCCTCAGAAGCCTGAACTTATTAACATGATTATTTCCTGGTATATTGATATAAATAAACCTAAATATAGACTATTTGTGTATTTACTCAGTCCACTTTAGTAGTTAATAGTAACTCATTTATTTACATTACATTTTTAAGTGTATTTTATGATTACATTTATTTTTTCAATTTATTTTAATTCATTTTAATTTAAATTTTGTTAAATTCCAAATATAATTTACTTATTTTAACATTTATTTATGCATTTCGTTTTTACATTTTTATTTTTATTTTAATTAATTAATTTATTTTTGAATGCATTTTTTATTTTTTATTTAATTGATTAAGTTTAATGTATTTTTTTTTATTCTATCGTTCATTAATTAATATTATTTTAATTTTTTTTGTAGAAGTATATTTAAAAAAAAAAAATTGTTTACCCACTAAACCTTCAACCATAAATGTGTTTACAGGTTGAATGTGTTTCATTTGAATTGGAAAGTTTTTTTTTTTTTAATTCAAATGTTTTTTTTTCTTGGTTCAGTCTTTAAGAATGTGCATGATTGGCCATCAGCTGAGAGCAACATGCTTATATTAATGGCATCTGCTGATCTGTTGAGCGGTTTTGTCTGTTCAGCTTAAAAGCAGAAAAGCAAACACACACACACACACAATCATGCTACTCGGGAGGTATTGTTATATCACCTTCTACAAATAGCATTTTTAGCAACTTTAACGCCACACAGATGTTGAGGAGGCTGGCAGACGCCGCTGTCACTCGGGTCTGGTTTTCCTTTCTTTCATTGAAAGCTCAGCAGAATAAACAAACACACGTGAGTCTGTCTGCTCATGCCTTCATATTTCTGCACAGCTGGCCTCCACCTGACATCTGCTCCAGTGCATGTCTGAGTCAGCGGAGTTTAGTGTTTAGTAGTCCCAGAGTGAGACCCTTTCAGTTTTCCTGTAGTAATCATGGCTTCTGCTAAAATACCATGGTTACTTTTGCTTCCGTTAAACTGCTGTAAATTGGTATTAGCCACTTGTGTGATATTAGAAAATAAATTACATTTACTGAACAAATCTCATAGCTTTAGCATACTTTGAAGATTCCATGATGTCTGTCGTTCTTTCTGTCTGTCTGTTGTTCTTTCTGTCTGTCATACTGTCTGTCTGTTGTTCTTTCCTTCTGTCGTACTATCTGTTGTTCTTTTTGTCTGTCTGTTGTTCTTTCTGTCTGTCATACTGTCTGTCTGTTGTTCTTTCCTTCTGTCGTACTATCTGTTGTTCTTTCCTTCTGTCGTACTATCTGTTGTTCTTTCTGTCTGTCTGTTGTTCTTTCTGTCTGTCTGTTGTTCTTTCTGTCTGTCTGTTGTTCTTTCTGCCTGTCATACTGTCTGTCTGTTATTCTTTCCTTCTGTCGTACTATCTGTTGTTCTTTCTGTCTGTCTGTTGTTCTTTCTGTCTGTCTGTTGTTCTTTCTGCCTGTCATACTCTGTCTGTCTGTTGTTCTTTCTGTCTGTCTGTTGTTATTTCTGTCTGTCTGTCTGTCTGTCTGTTGTTCTTTCTGTCTGTCTGTTGTTCTTTCTGCCTGTCATACTGTCTGTCTGTTGTTCTTTCTGTCTGTCATACTGTCTGTCTGTTGTTCTTTCTGTCAGTCATACTGTCTGTCTGTTGTTCTTTCCTTCTGTCGTACTGTCTGTTGTTCTTTCCTTCTGTCGTACTGTCTGTTGTTCTTTCCATCTGTCATACTGTCTGTTGTTATTTCTGTCTGTTGTTCTTTCTGTCTGTCTGTTGTTCTTTCTGTCTGTCATACTGTCTGTCTGTTGTTCTTTCTGTCTGTCATACTGTCTGTCTGTTGTTCTTTCTGTCTGTCATACTGTCTGTCTGTTGTTCTTTCCTTCTGTCGTACTATCTGTTGTTCTTTTTGTCTGTCTGTTGTTCTTTCTGTCTGTCATACTGTCTGTCTGTTGTTCTTTCCTTCTGTCGTACTATCTGTTGTTCTTTCCTTCTGTCGTACTATCTGTTGTTCTTTCTGTCTGTCTGTTGTTCTTTCTGTCTGTCTGTTGTTCTTTCTGCCTGTCATACTGTCTGTCTGTTATTCTTTCCTTCTGTCGTACTATCTGTTGTTCTTTCTGTCTGTCTGTTGTTCTTTCTGTCTGTCTGTTGTTCTTTCTGTCTGTCTGTTGTTCTTTCTGCCTGTCATACTCTGTCTGTCTGTTGTTCTTTCTGTCTGTCTGTTGTTATTTCTGTCTGTCTGTCTGTCTGTCTGTTGTTCTTTCTGTCTGTCTGTTGTTCTTTCTGCCTGTCATACTGTCTGTCTGTTGTTCTTTCTGTCTGTCATACTGTCTGTCTGTTGTTCTTTCTGTCAGTCATACTGTCTGTCTGTTGTTCTTTCCTTCTGTCGTACTGTCTGTTGTTCTTTCCTTCTGTCGTACTGTCTGTTGTTCTTTCCCTCTGTCATACTGTCTGTTGTTATTTCTGTCTGTTGTTCTTTCTGTCTGTCTGTTGTTCTTTCTGTCTGTCATACTGTCTGTCTGTTGTTCTTTCTGTCTGTCATACTGTCTGTCTGTTGTTCTTTCCTTCTGTCGTACTGTCTGTCTGTCATACTGTCTGTCTGTTGTTCTTTCCTTCTGTCGTACTGTCTGTTGTTCTTTCTGTCTTACATACTGTCTGTCTGTTGTTCTTTCCTTCTGTCATACTGTCTGTCTGTTGTTCTTTCCTTCTGTCGTACTGTCTGTCTGTCGTACTGTCTGTCTATTGTTCTTTCTGTCTGTCATACTGTCTGTCTGTTGTTCTTTCCTTCTGTCGTACTGTCTGTTGTTCTTTCTGTCTGTCATACTGTCTGTCTGTTGTTCTTTCCTTCTGTCATACTGTCTGTCTGTTGTTCTTTTCTTCTGTCATACTGTCTGTCTGTCATACTGTCTGTCTGTTGTTCTTTCTGTCTGTCATACTGTCTGTCTGTTGTTCTTTCCTTCTGTCATACTGTCTGTTGTTCTTTCTCTCTGTCTGTTGTTCTTTCTGTCTGTTATATTGTCTGTCTGTTGTTCTTTCTGTCTGTCATACTGTCTGTCTGTTGTTCTTTCCTTCTGTCGTACTGTCTGTCTGTTGTTCTTTCTGTCCGTCGTTCTTTCTGTCTGTCTGTCGTTCTTTCCGTCTTTCATACTGTCTGTCTGTTGTTCTGTCTGTTTGTCTGTTGTTCTTTCCTTCTGTCGTACTGTCTGTCATACTGTCTGTCTGTTGTTCTTTCCTTCTGTCGTACTGTCTGTCTGTTGTTCTTTCTGTCCATCGTTCTTTCCGTCTGTCGTACTGTCTGTCTGTCGTTCTGTCTGTCTGTTGTTCTTTCTGTTGTTCTGTCTGTCTGTCTCTCTGTTGTTCTTTCCTTCTGTCGTACTCTGTCTGTCTGTTGTTCTTTCTGTCTGTCTGTCATTCTGTTTGTCGTTTTTTCTGTCTCTTTGTCTGTATGTCATTTTTTCTTCTGTCTGTCGTTCTGTCTATCTGCCTGTCTGTCATTCTCTTTTGCTATCTGTTTCTCTTTCCGTCTGTCTGTCTTTCTCTGTCGTCTGTCTTTGTCTGTCTGTCGTTCTCTTTTGCTGTCTGTTTCTCTTTCCGTCTGTCTGTCTTTCTCTGTCGTCTGTCGTCTGTCTTTGTCTGTCTGTCGTTCTCTGTCTTACCCTTTTGTCTGTCTGCCTTTGTCTCTCTGTCTTTCTCTGTCTGGCTGTCGTTCTCTTTTGCTGCCTGTCTCTCTGTCATTCTCTGTCTTACTCTGTTGTCTGTCTCTCTTTGTCTCTCTGTCATTCTCTGCCTGTCTGTCTGTTGTTCTCTGTCATCTGTCTGTCTTTCTCTGTCATCTGTCTGTCTGTTGTTCTCTGTCATCTGTCTGTCTTTCTCTGTCATCTGTCTGTCTTTCTCTGTCATCTGTCTGTCTGTTGTTCTCTGTCATCTGTCTGTCTTTCTCTGTCATCTGTCTGTCTTTCTCTGTCATCTGTCTGTTGTTCTCTGTCATCTGTCTGTCTTTCTCTGTCATCTGTCTGTCTGTTGTTCTCTGTCATCTGTCTGTCTTTCTCTGTCATCTGTCTGTTGTTCTCTGTCATCTGTCTGTCTTTCTCTGTCATCTGTCTGTCTTTCTCTGTCATCTGTCTGTCTGTTGTTCTCTGTCATCTGTCTGTCTTTTTCTGTCATCTGTCTGTCTTTCTCTGTCATCTGTCTGTCTGTTGTTCTCTGTCATCTGTCTGTCTGTTGTTCTCTGTCATCTGTCTGTCTTTCTCTGTCATCTGTCTGTCTTTCTCTGTCATCTATCTGTCTGTTGTTCTCTGTCATCTGTCTGTCTTTTTCTGTCATCTGTCTGTCTTTCTCTGTCATCTGTCTGTCTTTCTCTGTCATCTGTCTGTCTGTTGTTCTCTGTCATCTGTCTGTCTGTTGTTCTCTGTCATCTGTCTGTCTTTCTCTGTCATCTGTCTGTCTTTCTCTGTCATCTGTCTGTCTGTTGTTCTCTGTCATCTGTCTGTCTTTCTCTGTCATCTGTCTGTCTTTCTCTGTCATCTGTCTGTCTTTCTCTGTCATCTGTCTGTCTTTCTCTGTCATCTGTCTGTCTTTCTCTGTCATCTGTCTGTTGTTCTCTGTCATCTGTCTGTCTTTCTCTGTCATCTGTCTGTCTTTCTCTGTCATCTGTCTGTCTGTTGTTCTCTGTCATCTGTCTGTCTGTCTGTTGTTCTCTGTCATCTGTCTGTTGTTCTGTCATCTGTCTGTCTTTCTCTGTCATCTGTCTGTCTGTTGTTCTCTGTCGTCTGTCTGTCTTTGTCTGTGTCGTTTTCTGTTGTCTGTCTGTCTTTGACGTTCTCTGTCGTCTGTCTGTCTTTCTCTGTCGTCTGTCTGTCTTTGTCTGTTGTCTGTCTTTCTCTGTCGTCTGACTGTCTTTGTCTGTCGTCTGTCTTTCTCTGTCATCTGTCTGTCTTTCTTTGTCTTCTGTCTGTTGTCTGTCTTTATCTTCTGTCTGTCTTTGTCTTCTGTCTGTCTGTAGGTCGTTCTCTGTCTTCTGTCTGTCTGTAGGTCGTTCTCTATCGTCTGTCTTTCTCTGTCGTCTGTCTTTCTCTGTCGTCTGTCTGTCTGATATTCTCTGTTGTCTGTCTGTCTTTGTCTTCTGTCTGTCTGATATTCTGTTGTCTGTCTGTCTGTCTTTCTCTGTCTGTCTGATATTCTCTGTTGTCTGTCTGTCTTTCTTTGTCTTCTGTCTATCTGTCGTTCTCTGTTGTCTGTCTGTCTGTCTATCTGTCTGTCTGTCTTTGTCTTCTGTCTGTCTGATATTCTCTGTTGTCTGTCTGTCTGTCTGTCTGTCTATCTGTTGTTCTCTGTTGTCTGTCTGTCTGTCTGTCTTTGTCTTCTGTCTGTCTGATATTCTCTGTTGTCTGTCTGTCTGTCTGTCTATCTGTTGTTCTCTGTTGTCTGTCTGTCTGTCTGTCTTTGTCTTCTGTCTGTCTGATATTCTCTGTTGTCTGTCTGTTGTTCTCTGTCATCTGTCTGTCTCTCTTTGTCTCTCTGTCTTTCTCTGCCTGTCTGTCTGTTGTTCTCTGTCATCTGTCTGTCTGTTGTTCTCTGTCATCTGTCTGTTGTTCTGTCATCTCTCTGTCTTTCTCTGTCATCTGTCTGTCTGTTGTTCTCTGTCATCTGTCTGTTGTTCTGTCATCTGTCTGTCTTTCTCTGTCATCTGTCTGTCTGTTGTTCTCTGTCATCTGTCTGTCTTTCTCTGTCATCTGTCTGTTGTTCTCTGTCATCTGTCTGTCTGTTGTTCTCTGTCATCTGTCTGTCTTTCTCTGTCATATGTCTGTCTTTCTCTGTCATCTGTCTGTCTGTTGTTCTCTGTCATCTGTCTGTCTTTTTCTGTCATCTGTCTGTCTTTCTCTGTCATCTGTCTGTCTTTCTCTGTCATCTGTCTGTCTTTCTCTGTCATCTGTCTGTCTGTTGTTCTCTGTCATCTGTCTGTCTTTCTCTGTCATCTGTCTGTCTTTCTCTGTCATCTGTCTGTCTGTTGTTCTCTGTCATCTGTCTGTCTTTCTCTGTCATCTGTCTGTCTGTTGTTCTCTGTCATCTGTCTGTCTTTCTCTGTCATCTGTCTGTTGTTCTCTGTCATCTGTCTGTCTTTCTCTGTCATCTGTCTGTCTTTCTCTGTCATCTGTCTGTCTGTTGTTCTCTGTCATCTGTCTGTCTGTCTGTTGTTCTCTGTCATCTGTCTGTTGTTCTGTCATCTGTCTGTCTTTCTCTGTCATCTGTCTGTCTGTTGTTCTCTGTCGTCTGTCTGTCTTTGTCTGTGTCGTTTTCTGTTGTCTGTCTGTCTTTGACGTTCTCTGTCGTCTGTCTGTCTTTCTCTGTCGTCTGTCTGTCTTTGTCTGTCGTCTGTCTTTCTCTGTCGTCTGACTGTCTTTGTCTGTCGTCTGTCTTTCTCTGTCGTCTGTCTGTCTTTCTTTGTCTTCTGTCTGTCTTTGTCTTCTGTCTGTCTTTGTCTTCTGTCTGTCTGTAGGTCGTTCTCTGTCTTCTGTCTGTCTGTAGGTCGTTCTCTGTCTTCTGTCTGTCTGTAGGTCGTTCTCTATCTTCTGTCTTTCTCTGTCGTCTGTCTTTCTCTGTCGTCTGTCTGTCTGTTGTTCTCTGTCATCTGTCTGTCTTTCTCTGTCATCTGTCTGTTGTTCTCTGTCATCTGTCTGTCTGTTGTTCTCTGTCATCTGTCTGTCTTTCTCTGTCATATGTCTGTCTTTCTCTGTCATCTGTCTGTCTGTTGTTCTCTGTCATCTGTCTGTCTTTTTCTGTCATCTGTCTGTCTTTCTCTGTCATCTGTCTGTCTTTCTCTGTCATCTGTCTGTCTTTCTCTGTCATCTGTCTGTCTGTTGTTCTCTGTCATCTGTCTGTCTTTCTCTGTCATCTGTCTGTCTTTCTCTGTCATCTGTCTGTCTGTTGTTCTCTGTCATCTGTCTGTCTTTCTCTGTCATCTGTCTGTCTTTCTCTGTCATCTGTCTGTCTGTTGTTCTCTGTCATCTGTCTGTCTTTCTCTGTCATCTGTCTGTTGTTCTCTGTCATCTGTCTGTCTTTCTCTGTCATCTGTCTGTCTTTCTCTGTCATCTGTCTGTCTGTTGTTCTCTGTCATCTGTCTGTCTGTCTGTTGTTCTCTGTCATCTGTCTGTTGTTCTGTCATCTGTCTGTCTTTCTCTGTCATCTGTCTGTCTGTTGTTCTCTGTCGTCTGTCTGTCTTTGTCTGTGTCGTTTTCTGTTGTCTGTCTGTCTTTCTCTGTCGTCTGTCTGTCTTTGTCTGTCGTCTGTCTTTCTCTGTCGTCTGACTGTCTTTGTCTGTCGTCTGTCTTTCTCTGTCGTCTGTCTGTCTTTCTTTGTCTTCTGTCTGTCTTTGTCTTCTGTCTGTCTTTGTCTTCTGTCTGTCTGTAGGTCGTTCTCTGTCTTCTGTCTGTCTGTAGGTCGTTCTCTGTCTTCTGTCTGTCTGTAGGTCGTTCTCTATCTTCTGTCTTTCTCTGTCGTCTGTCTTTCTCTGTCGTCTGTCTGTCTGATATTCTCTGTTGTCTGTCTGTCTTTGTCTTCTGTCTGTCTGATATTCTGTTGTCTGTCTGTCTGTCTTTCTCTGTCTGTCTGATATTCTCTGTTGTCTGTCTGTCTTTCTTTGTCTTCTGTCTATCTGTCGTTCTCTGTTGTCTGTCTGTCTGTCTGTCTGTCTTTGTCTTCTGTCTGTCTGATATTCTCTGTTGTCTGTCTGTCTGTCTGTCTGTCTGTCTGTCTGTCTATCTGTTGTTCTCTGTTGTCTGTCTGTCTGTCTTTGTCTTCTGTCTGTCTGATATTCTCTGTTGTCTGTCTGTCTGTCTGTCTGTCTGTCTGTCTGTCTGTCTGTCTGTTGTTCTCTGTTGTCTGTCTGTCTGTCTGTCTGTCTTTGTCTTCTGTCTGTCTGATATTCTCTGTTGTCTGTCTGTCTGTCTATCTGTTGTTCTCTGTTGTCTGTCTGTCTGTCTGTCTTTGTCTTCTGTCTGTCTGATATTCTCTGTTGTCTGTTGTCTGTCTTCTGTCTATCTGTCGTTCTCTGTTGTCTGTCTGTCTGTCTTTCTCTGTCTGTCTGATATTCTCTGTTGTCTGTCTTTCTTTGTCTTCTGTCTGTCTGATATTCTCTGTTGTCTGTCTTCTGTCTGTCTGTCTGTCTGTCTGTCTGTCTGTCTTTCTTTGTCTTCTGTCTAACTGCCGTTGTCTGTCTGTCTTTTGTCTTCTGTCTGTCTGATATTCTCTATTGTCTGTCTGTCTGTCTTTCTTTGTCTTCTGTCTATCTGTTGTTCTCTGTTGTCTGTCTGTCTGTCTGTCTGTCTTTCTCTGTCTGTCTGATATTCTCTGTTGTCTGTCTTCTGTCTGTCTGTCTGTCTTTCTTTGTCTTCTGTCTATCTGATATTCTCTGTTGTCTGTCTTCTGTCTTTCTTTGTCTTCTGTCTATCTGTCGTTCTCTGTTTTCTGTCTGTCTGTCTTTCTCTGTCGTCTGTCTGTCTGTTTGTCTATCTGTCAACAAACATTTTGTTAGTACACACTGATGAATTGTACACCATTAGACCATGATTTTTTCAGGACATTACGAGTTTTTAAAAGACTGTATACAGATGTCCTTGATTTAGCATATGCATTTATGAATTACCACACTATAGTGTTAAATAATATTTCTCTCTTTCCTCGTTCAGGTGAAACTGTGGCGCGTGTGTGATCCGGATCAGGATCAGCCCAGTAATGCTGAGGTCACTCTGAGCCCCGGAGACGGGCGACTGGAGGTCGTTCTCTTTCACCCCGCGGCCTCAGGTCTGCTCGCTGTGGCGTCTTCGAGGGGCATTCAGGTGTGGGACGTCACACGAGACTCCGCCTTGACAGGTAAACTCACACCTTTTGCATTCTTGCACTCAACCATCACTGCTGTTAAACGCCTGATTTAGTCTTGTCTTTAATTACTTTAGGTGCACACTTAAGTCCTATTCAGACTGTAATTGTTTTTCATTTCAGTATGATAGGCCATTTCTGGCATGCTATATTTATTTATACAAAATATTTTTACATTATTTATTTATATTTACATTAACATTTACTTTCACATTTATTTATTTATTTACTTACTGTACTTTTACATAAAGGTTTAAATGTTGTTCTTTATGTATTTGTTTGTTTATATTTTACAATGTATTCATTATTTTTTTTTTAATTTTTACATATTTAATTTGTTTCAATGCATTTATTTTTAATACAATTATTTAATTTAATTTATTTTGTTTATATTTAACTAATTAATTATTTTGTTTTAATTATTTAATTTTTTAATAAGTTTATTTATTCATAAAATTATTAATTTATTTTTAAAAAATCATAAGTTAATTCACATCCAAACTGATGCCCAAAAATCAATTTTATTTTTTAAATCATATATTTTTCAACTACTGACAAGTGCCTTAGGTGCACAATATTGAAAATATCTCACAAGACGAAAAAGAAAAAGTCCAATCAGGTAAACCGTTAAAATGGTCTTGTCCAATGACAGAACCTCGTCCCTCGTCTGAATTCATGACTTGCAATTACAGTCTGAATAATGCAGTTCATGAGGGTTTTGTCTGCAGCGTTTTTGTCTCTGCTGTGTGTTTCTTTTTGTTTGTTTTGTCTTTGTGTGTATTTCAATGTTTGGTTTGATCCGCTGGGCCTCTGGTGGTTTCCAGGGCTGCACTTGTTACAGTCCTCTGGGGTCTGACGTGGAGCGGCTGAGGTAAATGTTTGAACTCAGAAGCCCCTCAGAGCTTTGGGCCGTGTGGCTCCGGAGCCCCATGATGGCTGCTGGTGCTTCCCAACCTCACATCTCACCTCACTGTCCGCCTTCATGTGCTTGTGTCCCTGTTAGCTGTGTTTCATTCCCTCTGTCACTTAAAACAAAACCAATCCAGCGCCATGGATCAGATCTCTGAGAAGATAAACGTTGCTGAAATAAAATGTTTATTTTATTCCAAGTAAAAAAAAATGCTTTTGTTAATTGTTTTAGTTTGCTAACTATATTAACCCTGGAATTTATTTAGTAGTTTTTCTCCATAGGCCCTGTTTACAGCTGGTATTAAGATGTGTTTTGGTCGATCGGATCACACACTAAATAGTAGTGGTGGGGGAAAAAAATCGATACAGCATAGTATCGCAATATTTTGAGTGGGGATATTGTATCGATACGAGGATGAGGCAAGTATCGATATTTCCAGGAATTTCAGCTCGTATTGTGCATAATTTTACTGTAAGCTCCGCTCTTATAACACGGGAAATAATAATAATAATAACAATAATAATTTTAAATATTTCTTTCAGACAGTAATATTACAAACAGTGCATCACTCTCGCTCACACACACACACACACACACACACACACACACACACACACACACACACACACACACACACACACACACACACACACACACACACACACACACACACACACACACACACACACACACACACACACACACACATTCTCGCATATTTCTGAACGTGGACCGC
>CM042240.1:15748153-15803153 GCA_023566225.1 Romanogobio albipinnatus
TCCTCCACACAGATCTTCTCTAGATCAGTCAGGTTTCTGGCCTGTCGCTGAGAAACACAGAGTTTGAGCTCCCTCCAAAGATTCTCTATTGGGTTTAG
Organism: Romanogobio albipinnatus; assembly: GCA_023566225.1. Lineage (NCBI taxonomy): Eukaryota > Metazoa > Chordata > Actinopteri > Cypriniformes > Gobionidae > Romanogobio > Romanogobio albipinnatus. The sequence goes on from CM042240.1 coordinate 15,748,252, forward strand.
GTCTGGAGACTGGCTAGGCCATGCCAGAACCTTGAAATGCTTCTTACAGAGCAATTCCTTGGTTATCCTGGCTTTGTGCTTCGGGTCATTGTCATGTTGGAAGACCCAGCCTCGACCCATCTTCAATGCTCTAACTGAGGGAAGGAGGTTGTTCCCCAAAATCTCGCAATACATGGCCCCGTTCATCCTCTCCTTAATACAGTGCAGTCGCCCTATCCCATGTGCAGAAAAACACCCCCAAAGCATGATGCCACCACCCCCATGCTTCACAGTAGGGATGGTGTTCTTGGGATGGTACTCATCATTATTATTCCTCCAAACACGTTTAGTGGAATTATGACCAAAAAGTTCTATTTTGGTCTCATCTGACCACATGACTTTCTCCCATGACTCCTCTGGATCATCCAAATGGTCATTGGCAAACTTAAGACGGGCCTTGACATGTGCTGGTTTAAGCAGGGGAACCTTCCGTGCCATGCATGATTTCAAACCATGACGTCTTAATGTATTACCAACAGTAACCTTGGAAACGGTGGTCCCAGCTCTTTTCAGGTCATTGACCAGCTCCTCCTGTGTAGTTCTGGGCTGATTTCTCACCTTTCTTAGGATCATTGAGACCCCACGAGGTGAGATCTTGCATGGAGCCCCAGTCCGAGGGAGATTGACAGTCATGTTTAGCTTCTTCCATTTTCTAATGATTGATCCAACAGTGGACCTTTTTTCACCAAGCTGCTTGGCAATTTCCCCGTAGTCCTTTCCAGCCTTGTGGAGGTGTACAATTTTGTCTCTAGTGTCTTTGGACAGCTCTTTGGTCTTGGCCATGTTAGTGGTTGGATTCTTACTGATTGTATAGGGTGGACAGGTGTCTTTATGCAGCTAACGACCTCAAACAGGTGCATCTAATTTAGGATAATAAATGGAGTGGAGGTGGACATTTTAAAGGCAGACTAACAGGTCTTTGAGGGTCAGAATTCTAGCTGATAGACAGGTGTTTAAATACTTATTTGCAGCTGTATCATACAAATAAATAGTTAAAAAATCATATATTGTGATTTCTGGGTTTTTTTTTTTTAGATTATGTCTCTCACAGTGGACATGCACCTACGATGACGATTTCAGACCCCTCCATGATTTCTAAGTGGGAGAACTTGCAAAATAGCAGGGTGTTCAAATACTTATTTTCCTCACTGTACATTCCAAAGGGGGATGGATTTACATTGAGATTGAACAAAGCATGTAAATTAAATATACAGGTTTTGGGAAACCCGCCCAGACAGAGTATCACCAATCCTACTCCTAATCAGCATAACTATTAGAGGTAACGACGGTGAGAGTCTGAAAACAGGTCCGGCAGGAATCTCCTGCTGGAAACTCAACAATCTTCCTTTATACCTCAAATGAAATGCTAAATACAATGTACTTTCTTAAATTTGTAATCTTACAGCTGGAATGCGTTTTTGAAATCATGCAGAGCTCGTGGTGCTGTTTTCAGTATCGGTGGCTCGTGCAGACGTGTGCTTCAATCGATTGCTGTTGCGGAGACTATTCATTCCGTTGTTATCACAAAACGAAATGCACCCTAACATGTGTCCCTGTTCTTGATATACAATCACTGATTAACATCTTTGGTTTTAATGAGAAAATAAATAAACGATACTCAGCGGATCTATGTATTTATTCACTAACATAAAGAAACTCTGGACTACAAAATATTGTGTTATATAGCAGATGTAAGGATGAAACTATCATCCCATTTCTGGACACACACACACACACACACACACACACACACACACACACACACACACACACACACACACACACACACACACACACACACACACACACACACACACACACACACACACACACACACACACACACACACACACACACACTCCTATCGCAGATTTTATTATTTATTTATTTATTGACCTGAGGGAGGGGTTCTGGCAGACCAATCACAGCGCTTCTGGTCTGCGTAGAATTGATGTGTTGTTACATTTTTGGAGAGGTGCACGTCAGGGTACATCGTAGGCTACACATGCAACACACTCGACACAGAAGTATAAATTGGGCTTTAGGTTTTATTAATATTTTGATTAATTTATTATTTTTCCACTATGTTAGTTAGTTTTTATTTTTACTATATGGTTTTTATTAGTTTTAATTATATTAGTACATCAAGTTCAAATAAAGTTTTATATCATATTTATTTCATTTAAAGTTAAAAACAATTATTATTGGTTTTAGTTAACTGGAATGTATTTCTCTTAATTTTGGCCCTTTTTTCTTTTGGTTTAACAGACAAATAAATATAAGCTCCAACAGTGGACCTTTTTTCACCAAGCTGCTTGGCAATTTCCCCGTAGCCCTTTCCAGCCTTGCGGAAGTGTTCAATTTTGTCTCTAGTGTCTTTGGACAGCTCTTTGGTCTTGGCCATGTTAGTAGTTGGATTCTTACTGATTGTATGGGGTGGACAGGTGTCTTAATGCAGCTAACGACCTCAAACAGGTGCATCTAATTTAGGATAATAAATGGAGTGAAGGTGGACATTTTAAAGGCAGACTAACAGGTCTTTGAGGGTCAGAATTCTAGCTGATAGACAGGTGTTCAAATACTTATTTGCAGCTGTATCATACAAATAAATAGTTAAAAAATTATATATTGTGATTTCTGGATTGTTTTTTTTAGATTATGTCTCTCACAGTGGACATTCACCTATGATGACAATTTCAGACCCCTCTTTTTATATATATATATATGTATTTTATTTTATTAATTTATAAAGTTTTTTTAATATGTATTTTAACGTTTTTAAATTTTAAATTACATTTTATATAGTAAATTATTAATGTTATATTTATTGTTTTCAGAGTAGGCTTGCGAACAGAAGGTGTTTAGAGAGACTGAATCTTCAAATGAACTGTTTATATTAATTCATTATTTCTTACACATTTTAAAATATTATAAAAAATGAATGTTTATTTTACTTGTAATGTAGGTCTCATTGGAGCTGTTCTATTGCTCATCACCTTTTTTGGGTTCATAATGTTGATGATATGATGTAAAATACTGTTAGGAGGCAACATTTACTTACACATTTCATGTTTCTTGGAGATTTCTGAGATGTGTTTTGGAAAGTTATGCATTTGCCACCACAGACAGTAGCACATTCTCACCAATAGATGTCGCCAAAGTGTGTGTTTTCCCCCGTCATGCCTCTCATCACTGTGGATCATTAAACAGATTGGCTGGGGTTCACGTCCCCTGGGGTGAAACTCCTAAACCCTGCCGGTGATGGCGGTGCCATCGAGGTCTGTCGAGCATGTGAATCAGTAAATCTGATTTGAGGAAGCTGGCCTCAATCTCAGCCCTTTTGTCTTTTGCGCATCAGGAGGACAAACACTTAATATAGCAAATGTGTCGGAATGATCACACTATTGTGACTCATTTGAAAGTGTCTTTTCCTCACCGCAGATGTGTTTCTATTTCTGGACCAAAAGGTGTGTGTTTGGCAGGAGGAGTGTTTTGATTGAGTTTATGGAAAGAGTTTTGTGGATGAAGATGAACTGGACTTTGAAAACCGAATGGCATAATGTCTTCCGATAGAAGCTGAGAGCTCAAAGCAAACCTGAATTTGGCGGCATCTACAGCTTGACTTTGTTGCGTTTGAAGTATTGCGGAGAGAGGAGAGTTCAGCCTTCACCTGGCCCCTGGGAGCCCGGCGCCAGACCCCCAGAGCGGCTGATTTAGCACCCTAGAGGAGAGAGACTGACATGGGTACAGAGAGGCACACTCACCCGCCTCTGCAGGAGGAAATGGGGAGCAATCCATAAAGAAATAATAACATGCTGCAGAGCTTTTCCATCAGCCTGTTTAATGCTCTCAGAGGTGCAGAGCCAAAGGATGCTGGAGTTTATGGCTGGATGAGGAATTTTAGGATTAGTTTATGAGGGGAAAAATAGGTCGTTAGAGTTTGCACTGAATGCTTTGTGCTTTGTGCTGCTTCAAGACGGTTGTCACTCCTGTTTTAACTTATTGATTTATTTTATATTGTGCAAAATAGTGGTTGACATTAATATTTATACTGTTTATATTGATCTATTTTAACATTTTATATTAATTTGTTATTTTTTAATAATTTAGTATGGTTTTCTATTAATTTACAAATTTGTTATAGTATTTGTATTTATTTATTTATTAATTCATTTTTGTATATGAATGCAATTTTGATATTTTTTAAATTATTTCTATATTTTATTTTTTATATTAATTTATTATTATTGTTTTATATTAACCTATATTTTTATATTCCTTTTAACAATTTTACATTGTGTTTGTATATTTATTTTTGTATGTATTTATTTTTTTAATATTAATTTATTATTTTCATAATATTTTAAAATGTATATTTATTTAATAATGTTTATGTTACTTTATTATTTTGTATGACAGTTTATTATTTTTTATATTAACTTAGTTTGTTAAATTATTTTTTATTTATTAATTTTAACATTTTTATATTAATTCATTTTAATTTAATCTTCATTTATTAATTTTATATTAATGTTTTTTTAAACAAAAAAAATATATTAATGTATATTTTTTATGTTTTTTTTTTAATATTTTAACATTTTTATATTGTTATTATTACTATAATTTTTTACTTTTTAATTTATATTTAATATTTATTCCTTTTAGCATTTGCACAAATTTGTATATTAATTTATTATTTTTTTAAATATTTTAAAATGTAGCTATATTATTTTAACATTTTTATATTAATGTATTTTTTATGATAATTTATTATTTTGTTTATTAATTTCAACATTTTTATATTAATTCATTTTAGATCTTAATTTATTCATTTTATATTAATTTATTTTTAATATACTAATTTGTTATTTGTATTCTAATTTGTCATTTTAAAATTTATATTTATTTTAACAATTATATATTAATTTATTACATTTTATTTAATTTCTTTTTTATATTAATTTATTACATTTTAATATTATGTTTATATTTTAATTAAAATGTCAACGGATATATTTATAATACTAAGCTATATTGCATCCTGAACCCATTAAGACTAACACCTCAGCATGACAGTGGACCAGAATGCATCCTAAAATTTCAGAGGAGAGTCCGAGAGTTAAAATACAAACGTGACGAAGCTATAAATGTGACACTAGATCACAGACTGAACTTCGAGGTTGTGCCCTCAGTCGAGTCGAGCTGTAATTTAAGAGAATAGGCTCTCCAATCTCCCCAGATCCACCTTATTAAAGCAAATAAGCACTGCCAACATGTGCGTTCAATTCCAGCCGTTTTCCCCCATTAGGTGAACGGGAGGAGAGGGCGGCAGTGGAGAGCGCGGCTCGTGACAGGCCTCGTTTGGAGGCATGGACGCGCATATTTTATGACACGGCTGCGTGCACAAATGCCTGCCACATGAACGCAGAGGCTTTGTTCCACAGCGACAGTGGAAGGTTATGATTAAAGCATTAAAGCAGGTGTTGATTTATGGGCTTGTGACTGTGCTTTTGAGTGAAACACTATTTGTATTTTTGAAAGTATATGCTGTACACTCAAAAAAATTATTTGTTGAATTTACTTAAAAAAGCAGCGTCAAGTGGTTCCACACAACTATATTGAGTCATTTTTACAAATAACAATTTAGTTATATGGACAAAAGAAAGTCAAGTAAAGCTGACAAAATGTCTTTAAGTAGATACAAACCATTTGAATTTGTCACTGTTACATAATATTTATATGTGCAGTTTACTTAATAATGTTAAGTTAAATTTATTAAAGTTTATTATGTTAGGTGAAAACATTTATTGACTTAATTTACCTTATTAAATTAACTACTTGCTCTACAAGTGTAAGTGGAAAACTATTAAATATACAAAAAAACATATTTTTAAGAAACAAAATTCAAAAATAACTTAATTGAGAACAGGAAGTCCATCCAATAAATGAGTGTATGAGTGGCCACGGCCTAAACACAGGCACCACTCTTCTGCTTAATGGTAACCACAAAATGACAGAAACTCTAAATGTCCAACATAACTGCACATAACACTAACGTAAACAAACAACACATTTCCCTTTACTGAAAAAGATAAAATAACACTTTAATCCCTAAATGTACTCCCCTAATGCAGTCCCTTGCAAAGCATGCTGGGAACTACAGATCCGCTGCCCAGTTTGTTCGTTTCACTCAGCAATGTTAAGTTGACCGAACAAACACTTAAGTAAAGCTTACAATATTCATTTTTAGTATAAATCTAAGTAAATTTAGTTACACAAGTTTTTTGAGTAATGTGAACAAGGATGAGTTGAGTGCAACTAACAACAGTGAAAGTTCTTTTTTTTTTTGTGTAGTATAAGTATTTTTTTAAACAAATTTCCATTTATTCTACAGACCATTGTTATTTTAGTTATCTAAAACATACTTTAAAAATACTTTAAATAAAGTGAACAATAACTGAAATAATATAAAATATTTAAAAAATAATTTTGCCAGCTAGTTTAGTTTAACTTGATGTGCTAAAGCTGAAAATTAATTAAATAAATACATATACTCAACAAACAAAAGCACAACCAAATTACTAAATGTTTAATTAAAATTAAAACAGAAAAAATAAAAATATTAATAAAAACTATAATAGTATCTCAGTGATGAAATAACACTGCTACAGACGTGAAGAGATGTGTTATTACTTTTACAAGTAGTCAGACGTTTAGTAGTAAACAAAAGTAGTACATTCAGCATCTGGCTCTCATTCACCATCTCAAACATATTCTCAAAAATCATTTTCAACGTCTTCAGAACCAATATTTTGATCGCTGACAGCTTCTTCAGCAGATCCACCATCTAAGAAGTTTGTCTACACTCTCAGAAAAAAAGGTACAGTGGAGGTACAATTTTGTTCCTTAGGGCACAAATCGTATAACTACCTTTAAAGGTCCACAATTGGTCCTTAGGGTACAGCTATACCATTGTTTTCCTCTACTTAGAGCAGGGGTAGGCAAGTTCGGTCCTAGTTAGTCGCTGTCCTGCAGAGTTTGGCTCCAACCCTGAAAGACATCTGTAGAAGCGCTTATTGAGAATTAACAGAGGTTTAGATGTTAATGTTTTATTGAAAATGTTTGGTCACCATTATGGCGATCAGGGTTTCATTTAGTTGGGCAGTTTGACTCTTGACTCTAGAGTTTGTGGTTTTTGATACAGTGTTAACAAAACACATAATCTGTTCAAATCAAAAGAAGCCATAAACAAAACTCATCACTGACTAAAAATTGTAATAAATAATATTCACCAACAATACTTTCTTGCCACAGATCAGACATTCTGAATTATGATTTTTAAATACATTCTAGGGCGAAAAAGTTTAGACGCACACAGATATCAAGAATCAGCATATGAATCTCAACAATGGTGACATACTTAATGCTGCAATGCATGCTGGGAGCCATGAGTTTTATACTTTGGTGGCTTAGTAGGGTTGGAGCTAAACTCTGCAGGACATCAGCTCTCTAGGACCGATCTTGCTTACCCCTGACTTAGAGGTATACCACCCCAGAGACGACCACTTGTCCCTTAAAAGGTACAATTTTGTACTTTTTTTTGTGTAGTGTAGTGTAGTGAATGACCCAAGTCACTAAAGACCTGAGGAATAGACTTCGGTCGGCATTACTGGGAACGCCCACAAAGCGTCATATCCGCGATATGCCGTTGGGGAAAACAAGCCATTAGAATGAATGCACGGAGACCTTGTTAGACGCTTTATCTTTACTCTTTGTTATGATTACAATTTATTTTTGCTTGGTGCAGTCCCGAAAAGTTGCCATGTGGCGTTCTGCACATCTAGTAAGTTAAAAAACCCTGATCTGAAGTTTTATACTGCCAAATAAACAGACGGAGCCGTTCTGCAATTCTGAAAGCCTGCAAAACATCCATTACAATTAAACATTTGCACTACGTGATGCTGGTATTATTGTAAAAATAAAAAAAAGAGTTTTTCATAAATATGTTGAACAAAATGCCAATAAAGACATACTTGTCACGGGACTCAATTTATCGTTAAAGCAGTTTTAAACGATGAGCGATCACATACCCACATAATGCGTGAGGTTATTAATGTGCAAAACATTCAGAAGTCTTCTTTATTTCATGATGGGAAGGGCTGGGCTCATTCTTGTGTTTCAAGCTGATATAGTCACATCATATGTACGACGCTGTACATTTTCTCGTCAAAATGCAGCTGCTCCCACAAATATTACACAATATAATAGCTAGGCTACTTCATTAATCACCCAGGCTTTTGATGAAGACAGTTGCTATAAAAAAGTAAATAAAAAAAAGTTGCTATTGTTGTAATTCTAATAATATTGTGACACTGACATGTCAATTTCATAGCACAAGACACGTTTTATGATCATTTTAAAACGTTAAATGTATGTAATGCATACTTTTAATCCATTAAAGTCAGGAACACCGAATTAACATCTTCATGGAAAGACTGGGTGATTTATGAAGTAGGCATGGGGGTCGGGGGAGTGGCATGTATTTTGATGAGAAAATTACCCCTCTGGCCATTGATTGCGTTGGGTCGTCGATCAGTCACAGATACTGTACGGACAATCTGACCCAATACGGCTCAGTTTTTCTATAGATCTTGCTCTGTCGAGCAGCAAAAGTGATTCTACACAGGATAAACTGGGTTAACTCCATGCATTTACATTGTGGGGGTATGGACTGTTTTCCCCCACGTCGACTCCGCCCCCAGCTATGACACGATGCAGACCAAGTCTATGCGTTTAACACACCAAGCTGACGGTCGGCCCATCGGGCAGTTTTTGTGCGTCGACCAACTACGTGTTCAGCACCGTCGGCTGATGTTGGTCCTCGTTGGCTATTTTCAGCCGATTCGACATGTTGAATCGGCGTTGGCGCTTGTCGGTGAGTCGGGCCATCTGATCGTTCTGATTGGCTGTTCTGCTAGCGAACCAGTGCACGAGGAAAAAAACCCGGAAGTGACCGTCTGTGGTGAGCGAGATTATGGCCCTGTCCCAAATGGCACACTTCATGTGCTCTTTCGGTCTTGTGGACTTACAATGGCCGCTGTGTGCACGTGTCCGACAAGTCCACGAGACCGCAGGGTGTCCTGTTTGTCATTTTAGATCTTAGAAGGGTGCTCGCGAACGCCCCCTTTGAGGTCGATATGCGCACTGGTGCGGGTTTCACAGCGGACTTCTTCCCGGCAGTCAAAGCAGCATTACGTTGTGAAAGTGCGGACTTGGAGAAAGACTGTGAGGGTGTAGGGCATAGATATCCATAATAAAGGCTAGATGTCTTACGGCTGAGTCTCTAACGTCATCACCGGCGGCCATCTTGTCACAGGTAGGGCTCTGTGGGACCTGATGTAAGGCGAGTGATCTGCACGAACACAAATACTCTTATCTCGCTGAAATCTTGACGGATTTACAAATGGTTTTTTGTTTCTTACAAACGTTATTAACGTGGCTATAATTATGGATGCTTGAACAAATTAGGAATAATTTTTCATAAGTATTTAGTGTCATAACTACATCTCTGACGTTTATGACAAACCAAACAGTTTGAAAATCGGTAGAAAATTTAGCAAGTTATGGTTATTTAAAAAGTGCAAGCACCCCTGAAAACACTGTTACGAGTGAGCGAGCTGCCTGTGACAAGATGGCCGCCAGGTGCGGACGTCGACCTCCATTGGCCAGCAGCGCGGACGAGACATCTAGCCTTTATTATGGATATCTATGGTGTAGGGTGCCATTTGGGACAGGGCCTTTGAGGTGCTTTGTTTATATCCCTGTAGCTCTTCCGGTTTCCCGCTTTGAATATCGAAAACAGACTACTGCCACCAGCTGGTATGGAAAGCCATTTCCTCTTACGCAGGAGCAGAAGGGACGTGCTACTTGGCCGTCGGATGTCGAGTGTCGGCTTGGTGTGTCAGGGCAACTTTAGACCCAGACGCTGCAGACGTGAGCCAACATGTGCCAACTCTGCAGTCTGCTTTCGTCACTTCTAGTTGGTTGGCGTCGGTTTGGTGTGTTCCTTGCTTAAAGGTTAAGCAAACTGTTGGCATGTTATCTTTTTAATGCATCAAAATAATTGACAATAGTTCTATTGAATTTCATTAGAATACTATAGCGGCCAGGGCTGCTGTTCACAGTTTGTTGTGCATTACAGTGAAGAGGCCTGTGGGAAGTTTACTTGAGCACATTCAGATGAATGTGAGAAGTGTCAATCTGAGCTCAAACTGCACGCATTGATTAAACAGCTGTTGCTGCTGCACACACACACACACAGCGTTTGGCTCCTGCGTTTGCATGTGTGCCGTGCTTTTCGTTTATTGCAGCATGTGCGTTCAGTCTCCCTGTGATGGGCGTCAGGGGTCGGACGGGTCAGACTGTGTGTAGTCTGTTAAGTTTGAGTAGTCATGTAATAAAAGCCTCCCTGTTAAATCACGAGCCGTACAGGTTCTGATGTGCGATCAGGTTCTTCTGTGTGTTTACACTGAGGGTAATCTCAGCGGCTGATCTCGGGTCAGGAGTGTCAGATGCGTACGGCCTGTCGGGTCTGGTCTGGGGTCTGTCTGGGGACTGCACGGCCTTGTGGGTGGGCTTCCTACAACGGCCCCTGTTTGCAGTGTCAACCTATAAACAGCAAATAAAATAGCATGACTGCACAGTGCATGACATGAAGGATAGTTTGAACAACACACTGTATTCTCTTGACAGGATGAAGAAGTAGTTGCTCGTTTTGAAATGAGGGTTTGATGTACTATGTGGAGCACTAGCATACTGCTTACTGTGCAGTGCGCACTCAGTGCTGCCTAATATTTACTGCCTATATATCCAAAAAGTCGACATTATGCAATGACGCATTTCCAACACTAGCAGCAAAAACGTCTGAGAGAGTGAAGTAATGATCAGTGACTTAACAGTATAAGATGGGTAGAGTGGTTTGTAATCTGAGCTCTCTTTGTGTGATGGCTCTGCTCTTTTATTTGAGGTTATTCAGCAGTAAATGCAGCATGTCACTGTGGAATAGTGTGGCTCTGTGTGAGCGGTCACTGTATGTGCTGTTGTTTTGGTTTTGGTGACTTGTGTCTGGTGTGTTTGTCTGGAGAAGAGGTGGCAGTGGTTACTCAAACCACTCAGTGACTGGTGTGTTGCCTATGAAAGCAGTATTTAAAGACATCACAGGCTCATTCCAGCTGTTCTAGCTGAGACATTTTGATTGTAAAGATACTTTTTTTTTTTTTTTTTTTAAATAACTGTATATTATAGAAGTACTAAAATATTAATATCAATGGTTCAGTCTGATTAGAAATGGGCTAGTTTACACCATATGTCTGTTACACATTGTGCCCTATTATGCTATTATTTTAATACCTTTTTTATGTAAAACACTTTGAATTAGCATTGTGTATGAAATGTGCTATATAAATAAACTTTCCTTGCCTACTGCAATGCATTCAAGCGCAAAAAATACACCTCATACATTGCAGCATTTTCTCACAGTGTCTGAAACGATTCAATAAATGATCCAATATCTCTAAACCCCTCCTTTCTGAGAGTCTACTCTGCTCTGATTGGTCAGATAGCCCAGTCTGTTGTGATTGGTCTACTCTGCTCTGGTCAGATGGTCCAGATTGTTTTGATTGGTCTACTCTGCTCTGATTGGTCAGATGACCCAGATTGTTGTGATTGGTCTACTCTCCTCTGATTGGTCAGATGGCCCAGTCTGTTGTGATTGGTCTACTCTGCTCTGGTCAGAGGGCCCAGTCTGTTTTGATTGGTCTACTCTGCTCTGATTGGTCAGATGGCCCAGTTTGTTGTGATTGGTCTACTCAGGTCCGATTGGTCAGATGGTCCAGATTGTTTTGATTGGTCTACTCTGCTCTGATTGGTCAGATGACCCAGATTGTTGTGATTGGTCTACTCTCCTCTGATTGGTCAGATGGCCCAGTCTGTTGTGATTGGTCTACTCAGGTCCAATTGGTCAGATGGTCCAGATCGTTGTGATTGGTCTACTCTGCTCTGATTGGTCAGATGGCCCAGATTGTTGTGATTGGTCTACTCTGCTCTGATTGGTCAGATGGCCCAGATTGTTGTGATTGGTCTACTCTGCTCTGATTGGACAGATGGCCCAGTCTGTTGTGATTGGTCTACTCTGCTCTGATTGGTCAGATGGCCCAGTCTGTTTTGATTGGTCTACTCTGCTCTGATTGGACAGATGGCCCAGTCTGTTGTGATTGGTCTACTCTGCTCTGATTGGTCAGATAACCCAGTCTGTTGTTATTGTACACAGTGTGTGTGTCTGAAACGAAACGTCCATTATCATCTGCGTTTCAGTTCTGGATCTTCCTCAGTACTTGATACACAGTGATACGAACAGTAACGATGGCATTGGTTTTACTTTGCACTTTGATCTTTGAAACTTTGCAGACCTTTTACATTCACAAACAGCTGTAATACACACTACATGAAAGGTTATATAATAAAGCATAACGGGGCACTTTAACATGTGTAGTGCTACTTGTTTGATATTGCGATTATTAGATTTCTGTCTTAGCCGACAGCTGCCTATGTAGACAGTGAAGTAGCTCAAAATGATTTTGAAACCCTTTGTGTCCTGATAGTAGTCGACTACGCTCTGTTTTTATGGTGTGTGAGGACTCTTGAGAGAATGTGTCAGTCTCTGGTCTTCATTAAGGATTTGTTGTGTTGAGTGAAAGACGTAGTGCCGGTCGCAGCCTGTTCCTATTAGCCTTCATTTCCCCTCGCTGATCTGATTCTCTCTCCTGATTGGCTGTCTTTGAGTGAAATGGGGTCGTCTGATGGTCACCGATTGACTGAACTGATTTTGACGTTGACTTCAGTCTACACCAGGATTTATTCTGCCAGTTATGCTGACAGACTCGTAACAAATACCACATGAAGCCATTTCTACCGTATAATAATCGAGGCGCAGTGATAGTGTCTTATCACTACACTGAAACACGAGCCTAAAGAATCACAGTACTATCAAGAAAGTGTTGTATTAAGATATTAATGTTAGGGGAAAAATATATATATTTAAAGAATTATATCCAAGTATTTTGAGTTTACAAAATATTTCAAGTGTTAGAAAACAGAAAATAGTAACTTTTTTATTAGCATTCCTCAACGCAGCCTTATTTTTTATTATTATTAATGAAGATAATATTTAATTATTTTTGTTGATGTACTGAATTCATGCTAGTGTAATATACAGTTATGTTTTAACCTGGGTTTATGTTAACAGACTTGTAACAAACACCTCATGAAGCCATTTCTACCATATAATAAGAATATATTTTAATAATCATGAAAGTGTTAAATTAAGATTTTTGACCTTTTTAATAGTGATTGAGGGAAAATGTTGTTGATATTCTAGAGACCAGATATACTGTATGTTTTTAAATATATAACCATTATATAATTTAGTTTAATAACTACAATTATGGAAGTAAATTAATTATTCTATAAAGTATTTTAAATATTAAAATTGTATGTAAATAAAATATGTATATTATTAATGAATGAATAAAACTTTTAATGAAAGTAGATTTTACAAATAATTTACTTAAAGGGATAGTTCACTCAAAATGAATTCTGTCATTATTTACTCACCCTCATGTTGTTTCAACTCTGAGTTTCTTTCTTCTGTTAAACACAAAATATGATATTTTGAAGAGTATGAGTAATCAAACAGTTGATGGACCCCATTGCCTATCATAGTAGGAATGAAAATACTGTGGAAGTCAATGGGGTCCCATCAACTGTTTGATTACTCATATTCTTCAAAATATCATCTTTTGTGTTTAACAGAAGAAAGAAACTCATACAGGGTTGAAACAACGTGAGGGTGAGTAAATAATGACAACATTACAATTTTTTGAGTGAACTATCCCTTTAAATGTTAGAAAACAGAAAATTATTTTCCCCCTTACATTTCTCCTTAATGTTGCCTCAGCATCCATATTATTAATTAAATAAATATATATTCATTTATTATGCTATTTAAAGACACTAAATATTCAACTATATTACTGATCAGCTCATTTCAATGATCATAGTCATAATTAAGAGATAAAATGTTGAAAATATGATTTTAAATGACCCCATTATTAGATAAAAAGTCAAAAATATGACTTTTAAAGTCATAATAGTGAGATAAAAAGTCAAAAATACGACATGCTAAGTCATAACTATAAGATAAAATGTTGAAAATATGATTTTAAAAGTCCTAATTTTTAGATAAAAAGTCTAAAATGTGACATGCTAAGTCATAACTATAAGATAAAATGTTGAATATATGATTTTAAAAGTCCTAATTATTAGATAAAAAGTCATAAATATGACATGCTAAGCCATTGTGAGATGAGCAGTCGAAATTAGGACTTTAAAAATTCTGAGATAAAAATTCTAAATTTTGATTAAAAGTCCTAATTATGAGATAAAAAAGCTGAAATTAGATTGAAAAAAAGTCTAAATAATGACCAAAACACACTAAGATATTTAAGAGATGAAATCATGCTTGTTTTTTTGTTTTTTTTATGCGCTTTTGATTTTTTGATTCACACTTATAATAATAATATGTACATTATTGTTTTCATTTTGGGCAATATATTTTTTACATGCGTTTTTACATTTTTGAAATCAGTTTTTACAACTGAAATGAATCAATCAAGAACTTTAGCTTTTCATCTAAAGCTTTTCACTTTAGCTTTCAATCAAGGTGACTTGACTAAAGTTTGACTAATGCTATTATGATATAGTTATGTTTTAACCTCTCTTTTTCTTTCTTAGGACAAAAAGCTGCGACTCTTTGACCCACGGGCCCAGCCATCAGCCGTTCAGGTTTGATTTTATTCTCATATTATCTGCTATTTTGTCATTTACAGATGGAGTATCTGCACAAACACACTGGTCAGGGATTCTGATGACCATATGTTTATTATTTTGTTTCTAACTACTGTTTTTTTTTAGATTAATTTACATTTCTTTATTCACGTTTCTTTATTTCAATATTTACTTTATGTTGTGTACCACTGTGTGGAGAGCTAATTAATACATTCCCATGACTTTTCCATGGTATTTTAGGAGAATGGGAATATGTGTAGACTGCTGTTCAAAAGTTTGGGTTTGGTATGATTTCATTTTTTTTTTTAACAGGTCTCTTATTCTCACCAAAGCTGCATTTATTGGTAAAAAATGGTAATATCGTGAAATATTATTACAATTTATAATAACTGTTTTCTATGCAAATTATTGTACATTGTAATTGTGATCAAAGTTGAATTTTCAGCATCATTCCTCCAGTCTTCAGTGCCACATGATCCTTCAGAAATCATTCTGATATGTTGATTTGATGCTCAAGAGACATTTCTTATTATTATCAATGTTCAAAACAGTTCCACACATTTTCTTTTCAAAGTAAAAAAACAGCTGAATAAAAGTATTAATTTATTTAAAAGACAATACTGACCCTGAACTTTTGAACAGTAGTGTAAATGTGTGCATATGTCCTTATTCACCCTTCTGGTTTCATACCTTGAGCCAATCATTTCAGGCTGTTACTTCAGTGGCTCGTTCTGATTGGCCGTCTGATTCACGTATTCTTTCACATGAGCTGGTGAAGGCTTGGGAACCCATTCGTTGAACCCTGGGAAGCAATACAGTATGATGCCCGTGTGGACATGGCTGTGATTGTGTTTTTGACTTTCGCAACCTGTCAGAATCCTGTTTGATAGCTAATCAACCCCACCGATTTCAGCGGGAATGAGGAAGTTCAGGTCAGATCAGACCAAACATTCCCACAGTCCTCGTCAGGGCAGAGCGATGACCTCTCTGGAGGCTTCTCTCAGTGTTTGTGGTGTCTTTAGAAGGTAAATAGAGCTTAGATGAATCCGATGGGGTCATGGTGGATTAGATATTACCCACGCTGCTCTCTGAGCAAACACACAGTAGCTCTGTCACTTTACTGAAATATTAGCATCTGGGAAAAGAGTTCGATCAGACGTGTGAGGCCTGTCGTGACCACACACACACAACACGTGTGTGTATATACAGTGAGGAAAATAAGTATTTGAACACCCTGCTATTTTGCAAGTTCTCCCACTTGGAAATCATGGAGGGGTCTGAAATTACCATCGTAGGTGCATGTCCACTGTGAGAGACATAATCTAAAAAAAAAAATGTATATATATATATATACGATCTGATATATATGATCTGATTGCAAATGGACGGCTCAGTTGTTTTGTATGCATGAAGGATATGTGTTATGGCATGTTTACGTTACTCAAAACATGAACATCAAAGAACAGTTGCAACTCTATTGATTTCAAATGATTGTTTGTGACTAAAAGTTGTAAGAATTTTTACTTTTACAGATGTGGCTCAGCATCTGTTGACCAGTGATGATTTTATGTAGGCAGGTGCTGTTTTGGAAATTCAATCCACTGTATGTTTTTTTTTCCTTCTTTTTTTTAAATAACTTTTAAATGTGCTTTGATTGATCAGAATGCTAATGCATTAAACCTCATTTACACCCATAGACTGAAGTAAAAATATGGGCGTAGTGTCCGTGGCGTCACCCATAGGATGCTGAAGAGCAGTTTTGAAGCGTAAAGTAGGGTCGAGCTGGCCGTTGCCATCTTGGCAGGGCGTCGTCGCGCGTCACTCCCGGATAACAGAAAATGGGCAAAGAGGCGGGACGTGGGCGTAGCTGAGGTGCAGTGATGACTAACAGACAGCAGACAAACGACAATCCACCTGTCACTCAAAAAGGCCACGCCCTTAATTACGCAGAACTTTAAGGCTTTATATAATGTAAACGAATGAGTTATAAAACAATTCACCCCCTCACAGTCGTCATGAAGGGCAAAATTAGCTGTATAGACCAAAAGCAAATTTGTATCAGACTGCAAACAAATGTTTTTTTCTGCTGTAAAGTTGGGAATTTTAACATGGGGCTCAATGAGATTCTGCTCCCTTCTGGAGCCTGTCTCTAGTGGCCAGTCGATGAATTGCAGTTTAAGTCACTTCCGTATTGGCTTCAAGAGTGGGAGGTTGCCGCTTGTTTACAGCTCGACCCTACTATTTGATGCTAGTGCACTAGATCAGCAGCGCTCCCATTATAAGCCCTGTCCCAAATGGCACCCTAAACCCTCGCAGTCTTCCCAAGAGTATGCACTTTCATGACGTAACGCCGGTTTCGTGGACTTAACGGACAGCCATTTGGTAGTCATTGTAAGTCCAAAAGAACCAAAAGTGCATATGAAGTGTGCCATTTGGGACAGGGCCATAGTCAGTGGAGCACACAACGATTTAGGCCCTGTCCCAAATGCCACACTTCAAATGCACTTTCGGTCTTGTGGACTTGGCTGCCGCGTGCGTTGGTCTGTTAAGTCCACGAGACTCTACGGTGTCACATTTGTAATTTTAGGTCTCAGAAGGTTTCCAGCGAGCGCCCCCTTTGCGGTCGATATGCGCCCTCGATGCGCACTTCCTCCGAGCCCGCACTGGTGCGGGTTTCGCAGCAGACTTCTTCCCGACACTCAAAGCAGCGTTACGTCATTTACGCATTTGGCAGACGCTTTTATCCAAAGCGACTTACAGTGCCCTTATTACAGGGACAATCCCCCTGGAGCAACATGGAGTAAAGTGCCTTGTTCAAGGACACACTGGTGGAGACCGCTGGGATCGAACCAGCAACCTTCTGCATATCAGTTCCATGGTTTAATCCACTGGACCACCATCTCATGTCATGAAAGTGCGGACTCGTAGGAAGACCGCAAGGGTTTAGGGTGCCATTTGGGACAGGGCCTTAGGTTGCGTGTTTCAGCCCTGGTCGTGCATTTGTTTGACGGGAGGTGAAACTTCCTGGTGGCACTGTTCGTCTAGCGTTCCCAGCAGATGTTAGCTGTGACATGTAAACAGAGAAGTTCAACTGTGAGACTACAGGCATTTTCCTCTTTGTACAGTAATAGTTTGATAGGAATACATTGTAATACAAACCTTAATTTCATTCCCCGCAGGAAGTTTTCTCTCAGAACAGAACACAAAATGACAAATGTATGCAGTTTTAACCGGTTTGGCACAGACTACCCAACATTGGGTTACATTGACCCAGCAGCTGAGTTGCAGAAAAACTACCCAGCATTAGGTAAAACTATTAAAAATAACCCAAATAAAATGATTCAGCAGGCTGACCTCAGCATTTGGGTTAAAAAAATAACCCAGCATTTTTTTAGAGTGTGGATTCTGGGTCAAAACAAATATGCAAATGCGAGAGATGAAAAGTCTGATTTAGGATCTCTCTCTCTCTCTTTCTCTCACCGAGTCGGATTCCTGACAGACCAGCTTGTTTTCTGACCACATCCAGCTGGCACCGCAGGAGTCGTGTGTGCGCCCACCACCCCATTAACATCACATTCACTTCAGCGTCTTTAATGAGCCGTCACAGGCCAACCCTAACAAACCTCAGCCTGACGGGCCTTATAATCGACCCACAGCAGAGAGTGCGAAGCTTTGTTTACTCGCAAAACCGTAAAGCGGCCTATCCACACTCCTTTGCTGACAGAACTCGTCCACTCGGGCCCCAGACACGCTCTCGCCCGTCCCATCGGCTCCCCGGCTCTTCCAGGGCGAAGCCGCGGCAGTGATGCCCAGGCCACAATGTAAACAGAGGCGCTTGAGACGTGTCTGAAAGCTGCCGTGTTGTTTATAGACTCGACCTCATGTGAAAAGCATCCGTTTGTCATAGCAGAGCCCGAGCCGCCACACACACACACACACCCATAAAACAATGCTTTCATGCGCCGGGTGATGAAAACCGCCCGTTTATGGAGCCACCGCATAGCACGGCCGCTTTTCTTCAACAGATTGTCTGATATAGACAGGTGGGGTAAAAATAGAGGCTAATTGTAGTTCGGTGTACGTGGTATTTACGGGAAGAAGCGAAAGTGTGTAATTTTCGCTTTCGGAGGGCACGAGTATGATCTGTAATCAGCGTGCGCGTATGTTCGAGCGCACGGCTGTATTTAGGTAGCTGGCACGACTGTTGTGTGTCTATAACTGTGGTTTTGAGAGCCGCTCGCTTTGAGATTTCCTGCTGCGTCTTGATTTTTTTGTATGATAAATGCATATTTAAGGGCCTGAGTCGCACCAAACCACTCAAAGCTCAGACTAGTTTTTGTTTTTAGACTTTGGCTTGTGGTTTGGTGCATCTTAGACCTCCCCATCACCATGAGGTGTAGCTAACCATTTTGTAGCTAACCATTCTAAACAGCCCTGACCCGTCGAGGCATGGACTCCACCAGACCCCTGAAGGTGTGCTGTGGTATCTGGCACCAAGATGTTAGCAGCAGATCCTTTAAGTCCTGTAAATTGCGAGGTGGGACCTCCATGGTTCGGACTTGTTTGTTCAGCACATCCCACAGATGCTCGACTGGATTGAGATCTGGGGAATTTAGAGGCCAAGTCAACACCTCAAACTAGTGCTCCTCAAACCATTCCTGAACCATTTTTGCTTTGTGGCGGCGCATTATCTGCTGAAAGAGCCACAGCCACCAGGGAATACCGTTTCCATGAAAGGGTGTACATGGTCTGCAACAATGCTTAGGTATATGGCAAAGTATTTATGGGCACCCTGACTGGTCTGCGGCTAAGCCGCCCCATACACAACAAACTGAGATGCACTGTGTATTCTGACACCTTTCTATCAGAACCAGCATTAACTTAGCTAATATAGCTAATATAGCTAAAAGCTAATTTGAGCTCCAGTGGCTCGTCTGTTTGATCGGACCACACGGGCCAGCCTTCGCTCCCCACGTGCATCAATGAGCCTTGGCCGTTCATGGCCCTGTCACCGGTTCTCCACTGTTCCTTCCTTGGAGCACTTTTGATAGACACTGACCACTGCATTGTTCTGTCTGTCGATCTCTGTGCTGTTCTGTCTGTTGTTCTGTCTATCGTTCTATCTATCATTCTGTTGTTCTGTCCGTCGTTCTGTATGCCGTTCTGTATGCCGTTCTGTCTATCGTTCTATCTGTCGTTCTATCTATCATTCTGTTATTCTGTCTATCATTCTATCTATCATTCTGTTGTTCTATCATTCTATCTATCATTCTGTTGTTCTGTCTATCGTTCTATCTGTCGTTCTATCTATCATTCTGTTGTTCTGTCTATCGTTCTATCTGTCGTTCTATCTATCGTTTTATCTGTTGTTCCATCTATCATTCTGTCAATCGTTCTGATGTTCTATCTATCATTCTGTTGTTCTGTCTATCGTTCTCTGTCGTTCTATCTATCATTCTGTTATTCTGTCTATCGTTCTATCTATCATTCTGTTGTTTATTGTTCTATCTGTCGTTCTATCTATCATTCTATCTATCATTTTGTTATTCTGTCTATCGTTCTATCTATCATTCTGTTGTTCTATCTGTCGTTCTATCTATCATTTTGTTATTCTGTCTATCGTTCTATCTATCATTCTGTTGTTCTATCTGTCGTTCTATCTATCATTTTGTTATTCTGTCTATCGTTCTATCTATCATTCTGTTGTTCTGTCTGTCGTTCTGAATGCCGTTCTGTCTGTTGTTCTGTCTATTGTTCTATCTATCATTCTGTTGTTCTGATGATCGTTCTATCTGTTGTTCTATCTATCATTCTGTTGTTCTGTCTGTCGATCTCTGTGCTGTTCTGTCTGTTGTTCTGTCTATCGTTCTGTCTATCGTTCTATCTGTCGTTCTATCTATCATTCTGTTATTCTGTCTATCGTTCTATCTATCATTCTGTTCTGTCTATCGTTCTGTCTATCGTTCTATCTATCATTCTGTTGTTTATTGTTCTATCTGTCGTTCTATCTATCATTCTGTTGTTCTATCTGTCGTTCTGTATGCCGTTCTATCTATCATTCTGTTGTTCTGTCTATCGTTCTATCTGTCGTTCTATCATTCTGTTGTTCTGTCTGTCGTTCTGTATGCCGTTCTGTCTATCGTTCTATCTGTCGTTCTATCATTCTGTTGTTCTGTCTATCGTTCTATCTATCATTCTGTTGTTCTATCGTTCTATCGTTCTATCTATCATTCTGTTGTTCTGTCTATCGTTCTATCTGTCGTTCTATCATTCTGTTGTTCTGTCTGTCGTTCTGTATGCCGCTCCATCTATCATTCTGTCAATCGTTCTGTCTGCCCTTCTATCTATCTGTAATTCTACCTATTAATTTATCTACCGTAACTTGTATTCAATCTGGAATATTCTTTTAATTCATGGACCTGAGGGGTCACTGGGTTTGATGGCAGTTGCATACCCATCATCCTTTGCCGTCACATGCTGTGGTCAGCATTTTACATTCTTCCTGTGTCGTTGGTCTTTTGTGGTTTACACCAATTAGGAGAACTCATCCTGTCTTTCAGAAGAGTGGTTATTGGAGTGGGTGGAGCGTGCAGGTCTTCAAGAGACGCGTGTTTTCTTGATGTATGTGTCTTTCTGTCCTTATGTGTGTTTGTTTCAAATTACAGAGCTGAAAATACTCCTCATAGTTTCAGGCCGCGCTGGCTGCGGAGATGGCGCGATGCGGTCCCTGGCAGCGAGGGGAAACAGGAAAGGGAATATTTTCTGGACACGGGGGCCAGATTTCTCGATTTCTTCTTCGGCTTCTGCTGCTTTTTGTGAAATTGGAGAGGCTTTCGGAGCAAAACATTCATAGCAGACTGAGCGACTGCAGGGGTTTGTGGGAGACACACACGCACACAGACACTTCAGAGAAGAAAGGAGGAGTATGTTGGGTATATATTAGTCCCGTGGGTTAAGGTTACACCAGAATATGCTGAAAACAAACAGCGTACGCTTCAGCAGAAGAATGGAAACTCATAGTCCATAACTCACAGCAGATTATCAAGCATCATGAAATCCAGACAAAGTGTAACGGAGAGTACTTTTATCCTGTTTTTCCATGCTAATTCTTATAATTTGAGACAAGCTTGCTGTTGCAATGGGACCTTTAGATGTGAGCGTCCCTAGAGCGCTGCCTATTTTTGACGTTTGCTGCTTCTGATTAAAGGTGACATAAAGTAGACGTGTGGTGTGCCACAAGAGCTTTGACTATGGATTTATTTCCATATGTAATGTTAACTCTTACTAAAAGTAAAGTGGCGATACCGTAATACCAGTGTTTATTACCAAACAACCATTTGCAACACCCTAGCAACACAAACAACCATTCGCAACTACTTACATCAGTGGTCGGCAGAGGTGGACAGTAACTAAGTACATTTACTTGAGTACTGTACTTAAGTACACTTTTTGAGTATCTGTACTTTACTGGAGTATTATTTTTTAGGGATACTTTTACTTTAACTTCACTACATTTGAAAGACAAATATCGTACTTTTTACTCCACTACATTTCTAGCGAGGTCCTCAAAGTTGAAAGTAATTTCTGTAGCAGCTTTAAAAGTCAGTGGATGATTTTTTTCTTCTTTAAAAGTTTTTTTGTTGTTGTTTTTTTGCAGACAGCCTATCAGTAATCACTCTTGTATAGGGTCATGTGAAGTTTCCCAACATTTTTTGAACCCTGATCAGTTTATAGCAAAATGTAAGAAGACGGTTCCTTGGCACCGTGTATGCACCCATGGCTATACTTAAAAAGTATGTTTCAGTTTTCTCAAAAGATTAAAGATTAGTTTAGTTGGCATACACTTTGATGCCTGTCTCATAAAATGTTCAAAAATGTAAATGTCTGAGAGAAAGAGAAGAGTAAACAGTTGGGAGAATATCGTATGCGTATCAGAGTATAGGGTCCATGCATTCAGCCTTAAAGTGACAGCAGCTTTGTAAAGAGCTTTATAACTTTTATACAAGAAATTGAAACTTCCAATACTTCTATAAAAGTTACAACACTCTATACAAATGTAAAGAAATGAGTTTAAGGCAGTCGTATGCTAGCATGTCGGATGGAGCATCACTGACTGGCTTAAACCACCATGATGGCATAGAGTGCATTTATACAACAATGCAACAATAATAAAATAATGCATTGACATAAAAAAGGAAATTTACTTTTGATACTTAAGTACTTTTAAAAACAAATACTTCTGTACTTTTACTTAAGTAAAAATCTGTTTTTAGAACTTTCACTTGTAACGGAGTAATATTTGACCAGTAGTACTTTTACTTTTACTCAAGTAATAGAGTTGTGTACTTTGTCCACCTCTGGTGGTCGGCAACTGGCAATAATATCTGGCCCACGCTTGCAGCCAGATTATTTTGATAGCGGCTTGTTCTGAAATAGATCTGTAACGGAGGCCAGCTAGTGAGAGCTGTGCAGGTAAAATCCCCTGATGTCAAGAGACGCTCTAGTGACTGTCGCAAGAGGTTGCAGCCTTTAGCCTCCTTGTTAGATTAGATTAGATTAGATTAGATTAGATTCAACTTTATTGTCATTACACAAGTACAGGTACAAGGCAACGAAATGCAGTTTAGGTCTAACCAGAAGTGCAATAGCAGCAAGTGCAGGATATACAACGGTTGCATAAGTGCATGATATAATATATATATATATATATATATATATAGAGAGAGAGAGAGAGAGAGAGAGAGAGAGAGAGAGAGAGAGAGAGGGGGTTATTACAATAAACAGAATTTACAGGTGAATATGTACAATGAATAAATATACAGATGGCTATTACTATATACAGAATTAACAGGTGAATATGTACTATGAGTATAATTTAATATACAGATGGCTATTACTATAAACAGAATTGTACAGATAGAGGTATACAATGATATGTTAGGCTAAGATGAGGAATATAGCAGTGGATTAAGTAAGGAATAATTGACGACGGGCCGTTCAATTATTAGAACAATAATGCACACCCGAGGAGGTG
Organism: Romanogobio albipinnatus; assembly: GCA_023566225.1. Classification (NCBI taxonomy): domain Eukaryota; kingdom Metazoa; phylum Chordata; class Actinopteri; order Cypriniformes; family Gobionidae; genus Romanogobio; species Romanogobio albipinnatus. The sequence continues at coordinate 15,772,229 of CM042240.1, forward strand.
ATGCGGTCACGACGCGAAGTGGAGTGGCCGTTACACCTCGGGTGTGCATTATTAAACACCCCGGAGTCAATTATTCCGCTTATACTACGGTTACCACACCTCAAGACATCGATCCGAAGATATATTTAAAGGGATTCGTCCGGTTTTTGTACTTAAATCGCTATTGTGAGTAGGACTGTTTCTTCCGCGTCTCATCCAACGGCTCTTTTGCTAGTTCTGAAACGTCATTTTAAAGCTGTTAACGAAGGCTTGAGCTGTTGATAGCAGACTACTGCAGTTATTAATAAAGTTATTAGAGAGAGAGAGAGAGAGAGAGAGAGAGAGAGAGAGAGAGAGAGAGAGAGAGCGAGAGCGTCTCTAAACAGCTGTTATTACCTCGCTAGTGAAAAAATGTCACGTGTAGCCTTTAAGTTGCTCCACTATATAGGCTAACTGATCTAATCGTCAGGGCAGCGCTGACACCTTTAGTGCAAACTGTAGTGTGTGTGCGAGCATGTGTGATTTCAGTAATGAGACAGAAAAGCTTGCCTTTGATGTTCGCTTCAGTCTGTTGGTTTTCATCTGGACTGTCTAATACTGCTGCCGCCCAGTTGTTGAACGTTTTATATTCACCGTAAATATTAAGATTTACTTTAGGAAAATCGTCTGTCATATTGTTGTTTTTTAGTCCTGTAATTTCCGTTATTACAGTTAACTATGCGAAGTGATATGGAACTGTAATGCGGTCAAGAGCTGCTGGAACTACGTTTGCTGTGTGTCTCCCAGAAAATAATTGCACACCTCAGAACGTTCATCAACCAATCAGATTCAAGCATTCAACGGCCCCGTAGTATAAGGTAGTTTAATGAAGTATGGACAGAAGCTATCCGAAAAAAAGTGAACGCAAAAGAGTGTAAAAGTAGGCCACGTCAAATAATTATTACAATAAGTTAAGCTCCTTTGTTTAACAAGCAAATTAAAATACACATTTAATATTCACCATAAAACAGTTTGTTAAGAACATGACTCAAACATGCTATTAATGGGCTTATTCAAGTCCTCATTTATTTTTTAAGTTGTTTTTATCCATTCCGCATCTCCCACATATGTGTGTTTTAGCAAGGCGGTCTGTGTTGCAAGTTGGTGAATGAAGATACTTAGGTTACGTGTCTCTACTGCTTTATTCATTTATAAAAAAAAATTTGACAGAGTAACAGCTCACTACCAGTTACAAAAGACACTGTAACAGTATGTCAACAGGCAATTCTAGTTTTTTTCATTTTTCATCAATTCATTTCTTAAATTATCCCTCGACTATGTTCTGGCCCGCCATCTAGTGGCAATTTTGTTTTGGCCTGATGCCAAACTTACTTGCCGACCACTGACATTTAAACAAAAAAATGTTTTTGAAAGAAGTCTCTTCTGCTGACAAAGACTGTATTTTGTAATCAAAAACACAGTAAAACTGTAATATTGTGAAATATTACTAAAACATTTTTAAATAACTGTTTTCTAAAAAAAAAGTTGTTTTCAAGAAATTGTTTTATTCAGCAAGTATGTATTAAATGTATCAAAAGTGTCAGTAAAGAAATGTATACTGTTACTAAAGATACCTGTTTCAAATGCTGTTCATTTGAACTTTCTGTTCATCAAAGAATCTTGAAAAAAATTTGTTGTTTCCACAAAAATATGAAGCAGCACAACTGTTTTGAACATTGATAATAATCATAAATGTTTCTTGAGCATCAAATCATCATATTAGAATGAGTTCTGAAGGGTCATTTGACACTGAAGACTGGAGTAATGATGCTGAAAATACAGTTCCATTTTAAAATATATTCACATAGAAAACAGGTATTTTAAATGCTAATAATATTTCACAATATTACTGTTTTTACTGTTCTTGTAATCAAATAAATGCAGCTTTGGTGAAAACATTAGAAAGTCTTACCAACCCCAAACCTTTGATCGATAGTGTATGTGAATACATAAATGATTGTTTGGGTTGCTTATGATTAAAAAAAAATGCTGTCGTGGTGCGGTTTATTCATCGATTTATTTAGACAAGTAGAATATGTTGTCTTGAAAACATCCAAAGGCATAGAACTGCTACTGCTCTAGGCTTCTTAGAAGTTATTTACTTATTAACAACCTGCCTAATGGCAATTTAACACTGTTAACAGAATTTAAGAAATAAATCTCTTGTGATGGCAACTGTGCTGATCAAAAGCATGATGGGAAACGACTTGCTGACGACACAACTTAATGCTTATTGGTTTAAACAACCGTGATGTATGGTTCTTTTGATTTTAAAACTCTGATATTATGTTTTTATGTGTTAATATTCCCAAACTCTCGGACAGTGCGATCTCTTTGTGGGTTATGTGATTGTCATATTTATTAAAAAATATATAAAAACATGTATGTAATTAAAGTAAAAATGATTGATAAACACGTCTTTCGAATGTAAATAAACATCAAAAACTTTGGGTGTCTTGTTCATAATATTTAATTTCATATAAAAGTAACAGAACTTAAATTACATCCAGTTGATCAGCAACAAAGCGCACGAGTGTGAATCCCACAATATCCGCCTTTGATCTCACAGGTGTCTAATCCACTACGAGAAGAGAGAACTGTCCATCTTGCCTACACTTTTTTCACTCCTCCCCTCACTGCAGCCACCTAGTCGAGGTGCATCTCAAACAAGCCTATTTACTTATAATTACCTGCTTTAAATGCATACTGCCCATCGTGCAGTTTCCCTAAAGCTACCGGGGCTTGGGGTCCGTTCTTCATACCTCGCTTAACCCTTAAATGCATACCTCGGGTCTTTAGCGACCCGAGACGTCATTCACTACCCTCCTCCTCATTCAACCTTAGTATTCCTAAATCAATCCATTTTAAACAATATAAGAAAAAAATAAAATTATAATTGAATGCCTGTTTTTCCACTAGTTTTGTCAAAATTGTATTGGGTCGCTAACGACCCGAGGTGTGCAAGATTGTACTTTTTTTCCTGCACAATAATAAATTAATCTATTATGAAGAAAAGTGCAATTCACCTTTATTCCACAAGGTGGCAATGTCTGATACACAATGATGAAGTGATGTTTCACTTATACTTACTGAAAACGAAACAATTATAATCTGCAAAACTTGAAATGGCTCGGCGATTTAATGCAGAGCAAGTACTGAACACAATCAAATATTATGGTCACTTGATGATGAATCTGGTGAAGCTATCAGCGATCAAAATATTGATTTTGAAGATGTTGATTATGCGCGAGATCGCGAATATGAGCCAGATGCTGAATGTACTGGGAAATGAGCTCTGACGTTTTATTTTATGCTTACGTAATTGTTACTCTAATATCAGGAGTTTATATATTATTGCGACAAGTATAGATCTATCCATGTTCGATAAATCCGGGTCACTAAAGACCCGAATGTGTAAGAATGTTTGGCGAAACAGTCATGCAGTTAAGGGTTAATACATCTAAGATGATCGTGATAACTGATCTCTGGCTAATTTGGTTCTTCAAATGAATTTGTGTATTGGATTCAAATATCTGGATTAAGTTATGAGATTACTGCACATTCGCGTGTTCCCTGAAGAGGACAGATGTCTCAACCACGATCAGCAATGAAGAGATTGGCCGGCGGCAAGACAGCAACGTAATGACATGTAATTAAAAAGCCACCTGGCAAAAAAAAAAAAAAAAAAAGTCTGGACCTTTATAAAGAAACAGCCAAATGACCAAACCAAGAGTTATAATAGATAAATTAAATGTGCACTGTTTATTTTGTTACACGGAATCTTGACTCATTAAGTTAATGAGACGGTGGCATTGACAGAACCGGACCCCTCGGAATCATCCTGGCCGACGTTGGTGGCATTGGCAGAACCGGAGCCCTCGGAATCATCTTGGCCGACGTTGGTGGCATTGACAGAACCGGACCCCTCGGAATCATCCTGGCCGACGTTGGTGGCATTGACAGAACCGGACCCCTCGGAATCATCCTGGCTGACGTTGGTGGCATTGACAGAACCTGACCCCTCGGAATCATCCTGGCCGACGTTGGTGGCATTGACAGAACCAGACCCCTCTGAATCATCCTGGCTGACGTTGGTGGCATTGACACAACCTGACCCCTCGGAATCATCCTGGCCGACGTTGGTGGCATTGACAGAACCTGACCCCTCGGAATCATCCTGGCCGACGTTGGTGGCATTGACAGAACCTGACCCCTCGGAATCATCCTGGCCGACGTTGGTGGCATTGACAGAACCAGACCCCTCGGAATCATCCTGGCTGACGTTGGTGGCATTGACACAACCTGACCCCTCGGAATCATCCTGGCCAACGTTGGTGGCATTGGCAGAACCGGAGCCCTCGGAATCATCCTGGCTGACGTTGGTGGCATTGACAGAACCTGACCCCTCGGAATCATCCTGGCCGACGTTGGTGGCATTGACAGAACCAGACCCCTCGGAATCATCCTGGCTGACGTTGGTGGCATTGACAGAACCGGACCCCTCGGAATCATCCTGGCCAACGTTGGTGGCATTGGCAGAACCGGAGCCCTCGGAATCATCCTGGCTGACGTTGGTGGCATTGACAGAACCGGAACCCTCAGAATCATCTTGGCCGACGTTGGTGGCATTGACACAACCTGACCCCTCGGAATCATCCTGGCCGACGTTGGTGGCATTGACAGAACCTGACCCCTCGGAATCATCCTGGCCGACGTTGGTGGCATTGACAGAACCGGAGCTCTCAGAATCATCCTGGCCGACGTTGGTGGTATTGGCAGAACCTGACCCCTCGGAATCATCTTGGCCGACGTTGGTGGCATTGGCAGAACCGGAGCCCTCGGAATCATCCTGGCCGACGTTGGTGGCATTGACAGAACCGGACCCCTCAGAATCATCTTGGCTTATGTTGGTGTCGACAGAACCAGATCCCTCAGTGTTGCCGTGGCTGAAAGTGCCTTGCAGGTGAACAGAGTTAGAACTAGTTACACAGACTTGATTGTTAGTAGATTTGTAATTAGCAAAACAAAAATAACTAACCTTCTCTGACAATGCAAATAGGTTAGTATAAACTAATTTCTTTGGTACAGGAACATGTTAGATTAAAAACAAAAAGTCTACTAACCTTTTTCTTCAACATCACTCCAGGAGAAATCTAAGGATCCATCTTTAACTGCAGCGCTAAATACTAAAAAAATACATTGACATAAAAAACAAGTAATCTCACTACAAGCGAAAAATGTAAATAAACTTACCATGCCATACCAATTGCTGATAAAGAATCACCAAAACAGTAACTTTAATCAAACCCATTCTATAACACAAACTGAGCCACTAAGAAAGCCAAACTAACCAAGCAAAGTAAAGTTTTAAACCAACCAGGTCTTTTAAAGCCAAACAGAAAACCATTTGGAGGGCCACCTGGATGACTCGTTAACTCATTATTGGGCTAATTAATGAGATCAATAATTAATTAATTACTCTGCATACGAGCTGACGTTATATCCCAGAGAACAAAAGTTTTAATGTTTATCTCTTGTGACCTCCACTGAATGACGACCCAAAAACAAAAACAGTTACCCCTGTTTTCACAGACATGGTTTAAGACTAGTCCCAGACTAAAATACATTTGATCTGTTTTTAACTGAAAGAAACGTGCACTGGCATATCTTAAAATGAGTTAGTGCCATTGTTTTGTCTCAAGTTGCACACCAGTAATGTGTTTTCCTAAGGAACATTCATAAAAACGACTTAAATATCCTAATTAAATTTAGGCCTAATCCTGTTTTATTCTAAACCCTATGTATGTAGATTAAGCCAGGATTAGGCCTTGGTTCAATTAGTACATTTATCATAAACATGTTTTAGAATAAATACACCAAAAAAATTTAGACAAAACAATAGCATATTTTAAAATATGTACTGACATTTGAATATATGTCAGTGCAAGTAGCTTTCCGTTAAAACAACGCAAACATGCATTTTAGTCTGGAACTAGGCTTAAGATTTGTCTGTGAATCTGGGCAAAAGTGTTTTATTCTACATCAACTTGGTCCGGACCCCTTAGCATCGTCCTGGCTGAAGGAGGCGCTCTTAGAACCAGACCCCTCAGCATCGTCCTGGCTGAAGGTGACGTTCTCAGAACCGGACCCCTCAGCATTATCCTGGGTGAAGGTGGCTGAATTGGCTGCAGTGGTTAGTGTTAGTTAATTGATATGACTCATATGTCCTCATGGACCTGTACTCCTCAATACCATTTTAATGACCTTTGAAAGTTTTGCTAGAAGCAACTCGTTCATTTTCATAGATGGAGATTTTGAAGTGTTAATGCAGGGTGTTCTAGCTTTTTACATTTACTGAAGCAAATGTTAGTGCAACATGCTTGTCTTGAAATGTGTTCTGAGTGGTTGCTAGGTGGTTTCTCATTGGTCAGTAGAGTTCATCAGCAAGTTTGATCTCAGAAAGACACACCTTTTCGTAACAACAGTCTTTGTAACCTCCGCTAATAGTTACAATGGTACCAGTGTTGGTGAAAATTACTTTTAAAAGTAATGCATTACAATATTGTGGTACTCCTTAAAAAAAAGTAACTACTTGCTTTATATAGTTAGTTTTGAGTTTGAGTACTATTGCTTTACTACTAATCTTGCTTGCCTTTTTTAATAACAAAAAAAAAAAAAGTTATATTTTTGCAAATGTAATGACCTCTTTTACACCAAGGGCCCTATCATACACCCGGCGCAATGCAACGCCAGCCGTGATGCCGTGTTTTTGCTAGTTTCAGCCCGACGCAGTAATCATTTTCATTTCCAGCGCCACGTTGTTTAAATAGCAAATGCACTCGCGCCCATCTGGTCTGAAAACCAGGTGTGTTCAGGTGCATTGTTGGCGTGTTGCTATTTTGAGGAAAACTGAAAATGACTGCGCCATTGACCAACAAAAGCCTGGTCTAAAGTCAATAGTGCAGTATTTTTTGTGTTATTTAAAGAGCGTGTTAGTAATATGCGCCTATAGGCGGGTGCACAGCGCATATTACACACACAGGGAAGCACAGCAGCACACACACACATTTTCACATTAAAATTAAAGGATTCCTCTCTGGAGAGCGTTCAGTCTTTCCAAATCCGCAAATTCCGCCATGTAAATATCAAATTCGCCATGGTGCAAGTGAAACTGGCTTTTAAAGGGAATGGGAGATGACGAGACTCTGATTTGTTTATTGCATGTTATGCCCAAAACACACCCATGACTCATTAAGAGACTAGATACAACCGTTTTGGACCATGCGGCTGGAGCGCCGACCGTTTTTCCGTCATTAAACTAGCAAAAGTGGATTCGGACACACAATAAGTGCACCTGCGTTATTTAATAACTAGCGTTATTTATTAAAAAAGGTAACTCAGATAAGTAATGCATTACTTTACTAGTTACATGAAAAAAGTAATCTGATTACATAACACGTGTTAATTGTAAATACCCCCAACGCTGGATGGTACTTTTTATTTTACTTTATTACAAGATGCACTCAATATATTGTACTTATTTAAGTCTTACTTTTATACTGGAAAATAATAGTGCAGTTATGTTTTAAGGTTAGCAGCGCAAGGTCGTGGTCCTTGAAATCCTGCATCTTTTCTGACTTAAAAAGATGAAGAGCTGTTGAAGTGAGCAGCTGGGAACTCACGGCAGTTTTGGCTGCGCAGCAACAGTTCCAGTGTTTCTGGCCTCTTTCTGTCGAAGATTCAAATGAAAGTACATGCTAAACGATCACAGCTTGAGTCGAGATTGCTAGTGAACCTGGCTGTGCAGTTCCCATACGGAAACCAAAAAATTGATGTTTACTGTTAGAGGATGTGTGATACAAACATTGCGTTCTGTAGTATCAACATTTGTAAATATAATATACAACATTTATTGTTTTACTCAAGGAAAATTTGACAGCATTGTGCAAAGATGTGACGTTGATTAATGTGGAAGGGGATGTGTGCTGGTAATAGTTTATCAACTATTAAATATATCCCATATACACAAAGCCAGGATTGTTCGCTTCACTTTAAAGACGCCTGTTTTGCAACGACACCAGATTCAGCTGTACTTCAGTGCTGAATAGTATTCATAGCATTGCGCTGTTACTGTAAACACTTCAAAGCAGTTATGAATACAGGACACAGAGGGACGGAAAAATATGCATTTAAAATATTATACACTGAAAAAAAAAGTCTGTTGGATTTACATGATTTAATTGTGTACATCAGTCCCACATGAATCAATTAAGTTAAACAAACATAATTTGCTCATGTATCTTCAACATCATAGACTGAATTTTAAGTGACACAATTAAGTATATCAAAGTGGATTTTATATGGTTCCCTGACATGATTCAAGCATTCAATTTCATATATGCATTCATCAACTTCAATGGCATATATTTTAATGTTACACAATTGAATTATAATACTGCACTAGCTAGTTGTCAAACTTTTAGCTAGTAACAGCACACATTAGCATCTTAAATGCTATAAGCATTGAAAGCTCCTTCAGTAACGCCGTTACGACATTAGTTGTATTGGTCCACAGCAAATGCTCCACTCTTCTCCACAATGGTAACTCACTGTAATTTAAATTTTTCTAACAATTGCAACATAATTGAATATTAAACACAATCAAGTCTCCCCCTTTCTCATCTTGCTCAAAAATACATAAAATAACACTATTACATATAAAATAACCACATTTACCCTCTCTTGATTTAGCCATATGCAAAGCATGCTGGGAACGAACAATCCCCGGGCAGTTTTCGAGTTAATGCAACACAAATCATTCATGTAATCTCAACACAGACGGATAAAGGAAACTTCAATTTGACTTATGTTTAAGTGGATTGAACACAATCAAATTAAGTTAGGACAAAATGTATAGCGATTGTGTTGCTTTAGCTCATTTTAACTAGGCAATTTGAACAAGCAGTAATTTTTTTTTTTCAGTGTAGAATTATTCAATTTGCATGTATTTATTTTTTATATTTTATTTTATTATAGGTATTTTGTGTATTCATTTACTTTTACTTATATTATTCATTCATTCATACATACTTTTAGTGCATTTACTTATTTTAATTCTATTTATTTGTTTTGTTTATTTAAACTCATTTTTATTTATTTATCTAGCTATTTATTCTATATTAAATTTATTCATTTGTACTTATCATTATTTATTTCTACTTATTTTTTTGTTTATTTATTAAAACATTAATTTAGTGTATTTATTTATTTTTTAATTCTTTTTTTATTATTTGTTGCTTTTATTTTTGATTTATTTATTTAAACTTGTATTTATCTAGCTATTTATTCTATTTAATTAATTTATTTTTACTTGTTGTTATTTATTTCTACTTTATGTATTTATTTATTTCTAATAATTTTTATTTATCTATTTATTCATTCATTCATGGATTTATTTATTATTTAAATGCTGTTTTTATTATTTGTAAATGTTTATTTGTTTTATTTATTCAGTTAATTGTATTTATTTATTTTACTTGGTTATTTCTACTTATTTTATGTATGTATTTATTAGGGGCCAAGCACCGAAGGTGCGAAGGCACCTATTGAAACCGTTCCCGTTCTTATTATTATTCCTCTTCTTCTTCTTCTTCCGCCACAAAGTCTATGGCAGCCCATAGAACCATATGGTAAAAAGTTATGAAATTTGGCACACTCATAGAGGACAGTCTGAAGTGTAAACATAGCAAATTTGGAGTCTCTAGCTCAATCCCTCTAGCGCCACCACCTGTCCAAAGTTGCACTCATGTTTATGCTAATAACTTTTGAACCATAAGGGCTAGTTCTACTTATTGTTATTTACAAATTTATACTTTATATAAATTTTTCCCTTATTTAAACATATTATTTATTTATTTATTTATTTATTTATTTTCCCATGTGCCCTCCATATAATGCTATGCATATGTACATATATTGATATTTACATTTACATTTATGCATTTAGCAGACGCTTTTATTCAAAGCGACTTACAACTTGGGGGTACATGAAGCGATAGGTCATGAAGAGTCGAGAAGCGCAATAAGAGCCTGAGACCGTGTACATTGCTCAGTGTAGCACAGGCTAGAGTAGGGAGGGAAAAAGAAAGAAGAGCTGAGTTTTAAGTTGACTTTTGAATGATGTCAATGATTCTGCGTTTCGGATGGCGTTGGGAAGATCGTTCCACCAGCTGGGAACGTTGAATGAAAATGTTCTGGAAAGGGATTTTTTCCCCCTCTGTGATGGTACCACAAGCCGTCGTTCCTTTGCTGAGCGAAGGCTTCTGGTGGGGGTGTGGATTTGTAGAATGGGGTCAAAGTAAGCAGGAGCCGAGCGCGTGGTGGCTCTGTATGCAAGCGTCAGCGCCTTAAACTTGATGCGAGCAGCGAGTGGTAGCCAGTGCAGGGAGATGAAGAGAGGTGTGACGTGGGTCCTTTTGGGCTCGTTGAAGACAAGACGTGCTGCTGCATTCTGGATCATTCGAAGTGATTGGATCGCACAAGAGGGGAGTCCAACCAGAAGCGCATTGCAGTAGTCAAGTCTAGAGATAACCAGGGCCTGGACAGGGCCTAATATTGGTTCTGTGGCAATAGAATCAAGCATACACACGTCACAACAGTGTGACATCATTACTGGAGATGTGTTTCCGCCTCTGTAGTGATGCACAACTCATTATTTTCCCTTTAACAGTGATGATCCCGGACAGTTTTCATAAACGCCTCATACACAACTGTCAGACAAATATGTGAAATACACGGATAATCATTTTACCAGCACATTTAACCACTGACCGTCTCTGCCGTCCAAATCTCTGTCACAGCCATAGTTACGCGCAACCACGGAAATATTGATTTGGGATAAGCGGAATGTTTTTCCCATCAGGTCTTTTTTTAAAATGGCTCCCCTGGCTCGTATGAATGAGCACTAGAGAAATGTGTGAAAGATGATGTTCATTGTGTTACCTGTCTGCTGTACATTACCTCATGTCCTTATCTCGCTGCAGTCGTGCTGGTCATGCTTTGGTCCGTGTTAGTGTGTGCTGTGCTAATGTCCGCTCTCATGTGTTAGTGTTGGCCATCAGGTTCTGACCGCTGGATGACGGCCAATATGACACACATGCTTTTCATTCGTGTAATTATTTCCGGCAGTTATTTTCTCTAAGCGCATGTAACACATTATGATCCTTCATATCTAAGATCTGTCTTGTGTAATTTTGAACAGACATGCAAAACCTTTTTTTAAGGTAGATCAACTGGTTGAATAGATTTTAGGTAGATAGGTAGACCACTGTTTTAGTTATTATAATATTGATTTATTAAATTATACTATTTATAACATTTTACATAATATTTATGCTTTTATATTATAAAATAATAAATAAATAAGAAATGTTTATATTTTATCAAATATTTTAAATATTAGGCTAAAACATATAGCCTACAGGTATATATATTTTATTTTAAATATACAAATATAGAATTTTTAAATATAATATTTACTACTATAATATTTATCATCATTATATCTTTTTTAAATTGATATATAAAATATTGCACTATACACAATGATCTACATCGATGTGATATACCATCTATGATATTGATTACTTATTTAAAAATAAATTATGCATTTTGTAATATTTTATTAAATATTTGTTGTCTTTGTATTGACATTTTGGTATTTTATATATATATATATGTGTGTATGTGTGTGTGTGTGTGTGTGTGTGTGTGTGTGTGTGTGTGTGTGTGTGTGTGTGTGTGTGTGTGTGTGTGTGTGTGTGTGTGTGTGTGTGTGTGTGTGTGTGTGTGTGTGTGTATTATTTATATTGAAAAAAATTACACTATACACAATTATTTACATGTTACACATTAGATACCATCTATAATATATAATATTTATTTAAAAGTAAATTATATTTTATATTGGTTAAAATATTTATTTTGTTATATTATAAATATAAATTATATTATTATATTATACATAATTTATATTAATAAAAACATAAAAATATGAATTATATTATTATATTATATTTTCTATAAAATGTTAAATGGAAATATGAATAAATGACAAGGAATTGTATTATCTGTTTATTGATTTATTTTAAATATTATAATGATAATGCCCCATATATTATTTATAATGATAAATAAAAATAATACACAATACAGAACAATTGACATGGTATACATGATATACATATACTGAATTATGTTTTGCTCTCTCAGAAATGTGGTGGATTTTCCAGCCAAAATGAATGGAGAAAGTCTGCAGATTCCGTCTTTCCGACTGTAAGACATTTAAGCTGGAGAAAGCAGTTGCAGGAATCTTGAAAGGTTTGCTAGTGCTAATGAAGAGTGTATGTGAAGTCTATGAGGTGTGTGTTTTTGGAGTCGGGAGCGAGGTCTCTGGCCAGCTGGCAGTGAGTCTGCACATGTGCGTGTGTGTTTTTCACTGCCGAGGCCTCATTAGCAGAGCCATTCCTCTTCTAGCTGATTATCCGAGCGCACACATGTGTCCGACACCTGGAGCCAAGATGGCGGGCTTTGCGGACGAATTCTGGGAGAGAATCCAGAAGAGCCCTGTTGAGATCTCATCCCACGCCGCAGTTTGGGAGCAGCTCATCCCAAGGACTTTCAATCATCCGCTGGGGCTCGAGAGATGACACCCTGAATCCCTAGGGAACCGGAGGAGAAGAAATCCTGTCCAGACCAGATCAAGACCTGTGGTTCGTGTGAACTCCAGCTCTTCCCAAACCTCCCGTCTCCTGATCTTGATGGCATTGGACACAAGGACCATGAAGAGCTCATCATCATCATCATCATCATCATCATCATCATCATCATCATCATCACAGTGCTGAATAGTATTCATAGCATTGCTTTATTACTGTAAACACTTAAAAGCTGAGATGTACACTGTATGAATACAGGACACAGAGGGACAGGAAAAAAACTGAAAAAGATGCATTTAAAATATTATTTAATTTATTTATTGCTTTTTATTTATTTTTGAAAAAAAAAAAAAAAAAAAAAAAAATATATATATATATATATAGGTGCTGGTCATATAATTAGAATATTATCAAAAAGTTGATTTATTTCACTAATTCCATTCAAAAAGTGAAACATGTATATTATCTTCATTCATTACACACAGACTGATATATTTCAAATGTTTATTTATTTAAATTTTTTGAAAAGGTTCAATATTGAAGACACCTGGTGCCACACTCTAATCAGCTAATTAACTCAAAACACCTGCAAAGGCCTTTAATGGTCTCTCAGTCGAGTTCTGTAGGCTACACAATCATGGGGAAGACTGCTGACTTGACAGTTGTCCAAAAGACGACCATTGACACCTTGCACAAGGAGGGCAAGACACAAAAGGTCATTGCAAAAGAGGAGTTCTGTGAGCTCAGAGCTCTGTGTCCAAGCACATTAATAGAGAGGCGAAAAGATGTGGTAGAAAAAAGTGTATAAGCAATAGGGATAACCGCACCCTGGAGAGGATTGTGAAACAAAACCCATTCAAAAATGTGGGGGAGATTCACAAAGAGTGGACTGGAGCTGGAGTCAGTGCTTCAAGAACCACTACGGACAGACGTAAGCAAGACATGGGTTTCAGCTGTCGCATTCCTTGTGTCAAGCCACTCTTGAACAACAGACAGCGTCAGAAGACAAAAAGGACTGGACTGCTGCTGAGTGGTCCTAAGTTATGCTCTCTATTTTGCATTTCCTTTGGAAATCAGGGTCCCAGAGTCTGGAGGAAGTGAGGAGAGGCACACAATCCATGTTTCTTGAGGTCCAGTGTAAAGTTTCCACAGTCAGTGATGGTTTGGGGTGCCTTGTCATCTGCTGGTGTTAGTCCGCTGTGTTTTCTCAGGTCCAAGATCAACGCAGCCGTATACCAGGATGTTTTAGAGCACTTCATGCTTCCTACTGCTGACCAACTTTATGGAGATGCAGATTTCATTTTCCAATAGGACTTGGCACCTGCACACAGTACCTGGTTTAAGGACCATGATATCCCTGTTCTTAATTGGCCAGCAAACTCGCCTGACCTTTACTCCATAGAACATCTATGGGGTATTGTGAAGAGGAAGATGCGATATGCCCAACAATGCAGAAGAGCTGAAGGCCCCTATCAGAGCAACCTGGGCTCTCATAACACCTGAGCAGTGCCACAGACTGATGGACTCCATGCCACGCCGCATTGCTGCAGTAATTCAGGCAAAAGGAGCCCCAACTAAGTATTGAGTGCTGTACATGCTCATACTTTTCATGTTCATACTTTTCAGTTGGCCAAGATTTCTAAAAATCCTTTCTTTGTATTGGTCTTAAGTAATATTCTAATTTTCTGAGATACTGAATTTGGGACTTTTCTAAGTTGTCAGTTATAATCATCAAAATTAAAAGAAATAAACATTGAAATATATCAGTCTGTGTGTAATGAATGGATATAATATACATGTTTCACTTTTTGAATGGAATTAGTGAAATAAATCAACTTTTTGATGATATTCTAATTATATGACCAGCACCTGTATATATATATATATATATATATATAAAACAAAAAACCTTGCCTTAGGACCAACCAGTAGACCAATCTCATCGCACAGCGTCTCAAATGTGGGTGAAATGCCTAAACCAAACAAAGTCTACCATCAAAAACATTTGGTACAATGACCTCCCAGCTGCTGTCACTGCTGTATGGGCGCAGTACCAAACTCTTCCACTAGATGAAATTCATCTCCCATTCATTTCCAATGTGGTTATTTTTGACCACGAGAAGTACAAGTGTGCCTGTTTCTTTCAGGACCTTTTAACCTTTTCGAATCATGTCCATGATTTAGTTTTTTGTGTTCACGTAGCAAGTGCCAAAACCTTTATCAAGTTTCATACCATTTCAATGAGGTAAAAAAAAATTGGGGAAAAAACTAAACGTAAAATATTTCGGTAAAAAATGACTGTAGAGCACCAAAAGGCGTAACAAACAAAAACTCACCATCCTGTAAAAAAACAAAAAAACAAACAAACTCCAAACCCACCAACAACAGGCTTCCTGAAGTAGGTCCAGGTGAAGTGCCACCAGCAGCTCTTAAATGGGTGTTATGCTGCATTTACACCGAACAGAGCGTCTCGAGCTAGTGATTTCCATGTTAAGTCAGTGTAAAGACACGTTGACGCGCATCTGGAAGTCCTGCACGATAGACACACGATAGGCACGATAGACACATTTAGCGCAGTGCGATGGACGCGATTTCGCCTCATTCGCACGAAAGATGTAGGTGCGAGTGATTTTATTTTGTGCTTTTTGTGAATTCATGCGTTTGAAGTAGGGCTGTCAACGTTAACGCGGAAACGCGTGCGATTAATTTAAATTTCTTAACGCGTTTAAATTATTTAAAGCAATTAACGCAAATAAATTACAGAAGTACGTGAAGCTGCGTCATTAAGTTGACCTCCGATCATTCGAATATTGCACTTTAATAATTATTTAATCAACATCATCCTCAATAAACCCATTTCCGGCATGTTGCCTCCGGTCCTTCGAATATTCCGATCTATTATGACCTCTGACCTGTAAAGCAGCCAGAATAATAATAATACGCTGTTTGTTAATTGGCCAGAGGAGAACTGGCACCCCGACTGAGCCTGGTTTCTCCCAAGGTTTATTTTTCTCCATTAGGTCACCTAATGGGGTTTTGGTTTCCTTGCCACTGTTGCCTCTGGCTTGGCGTACTCAGTTGGGGACATTAACATTTTTCAACTAAACATCGAAATAAATCGAATTAATAAACTAAATTAACCATATAAACTAAATTACTGATCTAATTATTGATCTAAAGCCCACACTGTCACCGTATGGAAATTTAAATGAACTGATGACATCAAATGGCTATACAGCTTAATAAAATTATGCTGCATTATTTTCCTGTTTAACACTGTAAAGCTGCTTTGAAACAATCTACATTGTTAAAAGCGCTATATCAATAAAGTTGACTTGACTTGACTAAGTTAGATGATGTTAGAAGTCGGTAGTTTATCAAAATCACACTGAGCATCTACAGCACCTGTGACCCTGGTAGGAGGACATTTCCATTCTTTAACCCGATTCTGCTTCTCTGCTTTTGATCAAGCCATTTAAAGCTGTTACACTAAGTGTTCAGTGATCCAGTAATCAAATTCATTCAAACAGTCCAAAACAGCGCTAATGTAAAGAAGGCCAGGCTGATCACATCATATATATCAGAGAGAATAGAGACTCACATCGCGTTTTTAGTGAATCATTTCAATGTGTGCTTTGCCTTAAAACACAAGCTCTGTCGTATTCTGCTATTGTTTCTGAATAGCGCAATGTTGGCGATTCACAGCAGTCGTACAATAAGCGCTTGAGAGTCTGTTATATTGATGCGCAGAGAACGTGTATGTGCGCGCTCTCAATCACTGATCGCGCTGCATTCATGTACAGACATTCACGCCACACACACACTCAGGAAGGATAATGTTTGATTTGTCATGTGTACGTTAGTGATGTCCGGTTCGCCAACAAATCTTTCTTTTGAACCGGCTCTTTTTAGTGAATCGATCAAACGGCAGTTTACTGTTTAGCACCAGTGATGCGCGGGTCAATGTATAAACAACCCGCACCCGGCCGACGTTTTCAACTAACCCGCCCGCAACTCGGACCGCAAAAAAAAAGAAGAAAATATTGTACCCGACCTGCTTCCTGACCTGCATTTTTTAAAAGTAGTAAATGCTCATCGTAGCGTCATTTTGCCATTGAGAAAAAGTTTCAGGCCCTGACGTGGTGCGCTCAGAGGTGCAGCGGCGAGAGCAGGCAGTTCTTGAGGCGGACCATCATTTTCCATTTCAGCTGTCTAGATGCATATTATTGATGAACGCGATGTTTATGTTTCGACCCGGCTTGAAGAATTCATCAGCAGGTCAACTGAGAGAAGGCCCACTTTTGGAAAAGTGTGAAAGCCCCAAACTGTTCTTTTTCTGAATGCTGTATTATATAGTCTAGTGTTATGTAATACAGGCTTGATTTATTCATTTATTTCGTTTCATTTTGTTAACAATTAAGATGCTGCATGTGTTTATCCAGTCTAATCGAAGTGTGCGTCTCTCCCCCGACTTTCCCAACAAAAATCCCGCCCCCTCTTTACTGAGCTATATGCGTTTAAAAGTAGCCTATTAAAATGGTACAATGGCATTGCTCAGTTCAATGTGTTGGGAAATTGGGCATTTTGTCCCGCGTCAGCATTTATTCAAAAGTTAATAACGCTCAACATTCAAAAAGTAAATAAGGATTTATTGACGACCCGACCGACCGCGACCCGAATATCAACAAAAATATTTTTGGATGACTCGTAACCGCGTGTGACCGCAGGCACCCGCTCATTTTGGATCAACCCGCGCATCACTGTTTAGCACTAATCCACAAATTTGTTGTTCCATTTTTAACGTGTCTAACTCTTCTTCTGACTCAAAATAAACGTTTTTCAGTTTCTCCTACACTGACTTAACGCCGTCAAAGCGGCTGATTTAGGAGGGGGTTTTTTTGCGTCTCCGTGTGGTTCTGTTCGGTATCGCAGCTTGACCTGTCTAAATTTAAATTTACATTTTACATAAAATGTCTAAAATGAAAACAATCTCGTTGTTGTTGCTCTGTACACACAATATACATGGTGAATCCTGTAAAGTTTTTTTTCTGTTATGTTTTTTGCTTTCATGGGTGCTTAGGTGTGTATAAATTTATTATATATTAGAATTATATGGACTCCTTTTATTTTGGTTATTTTGTGTCCTTTTGGAGTCTCCAATGATCCCTGAAGCTTGCAGAAAATACAGTTTCGTGAGAATCACCCTTCAATCGGATTATTTACTTTGGATATAACAAATTATGAAAAATGAATGTGTTTAAAAAGATAAATGGCGTATGCTTAATTTCACGATTAATCGCACAACAAAGGTGTGATTAATCGCGATAAAAAAAGTAATCTATTGACAGCCCTAGTTTGAATCGAAATTTGTGTCTGACGCCCGAGTTGAAAAATCTGAACTTTGTTCGCACCGCATTAACCAATCAGGAGCCTGCTCATGATAAACGCCGGCAGACCTGCCCGCTCGATACTCGCTCCGATGCAGGACAACAGGTCATAAAACTCAGCACGGGACAGGCGGAAGTACCGCTTCATCCAGGCGCAGCTCCTAGAGCAAGTGGTCTGGTGGACTGCTCTCCAGAGCAAATACAGAAGGGTGAATCTCTCGTTGAATGCTCAATCAACATCAGCCATCTTGCAAACAGACAACCGCCTAGCACTCGCCCCTTCCGCTTCAAACGCTCAATTTATACGCGCAACAAATTTGCTGTGGACGCGAGTGGATTCAAAATGTTCAAGCATCCAACTAGAGGCGATAAACGCGAATTTGACGCATCATTAAGGTGTGTTCACACCTAAAGCGAAGCGAACATTTGCATTGTGTTATAGCCACACCGACATGTCTGGGTTCACAGCACCATCCTGAGGCACACACACCTCTGTGAATTTCACCGTCTTCTCCAGGAACTGCGCCTGATGATAACTGCTTCCAGTGCTATACTTGAGGATGACGGGTGCCCACATGTCAATAATAAGCTATTCACTGTCAATAAGAATTTTCCAATTGAATTGGAATTTTTTTAACTTGCGCCATTTGTCGCTCGCCGCAAATTTGTTTCTATTTGCGTCTTTGCATTGACTTTGTATGTAATCTACTCGCGCAAATAGTTAAATTTGCTTTTGGTGTGCACACACTATTAGGAATAATCAGGCTCTTCCCCCATCCAATTGGCATCTATACTCAGGAAAAAAAACAAGAGAAAAGGGAAAACAAGAGAAAGAACAGGGGTTTGTAACAATGTACTTTAGTTTTTGTGTCATGTTGTCCATAATAGCAGAGTGTTTTCTCATGTTGCAAGCTTCTACGTCTTTGTAAAACTGAATCAAACCTCAACTTGGCACTTGAACATCAGCCCTTTTGTTTGAGCTCAACCATCTTCATACGGCCACATAAAGCATTACAGCAGATGAAACCAATATTCTCCAACTCTTTTCCCTTCCACTTCTTATTTTGGATAAGAAAGCGTCTGCTAATATGACAGATTTTCCGTTGGCTATATCAGGGCCATCTGCAGATGAAATCCAACCCCATCCGAGCTCATTTAGACCCACTCATCACCTGACGCGCCACAGAGCGGCTGAACTTCAGCGTATTTCCACCCAACTAATAAAAGCACTGGCTGGAGGAGCAGCGCTATGGTTGTTGCAGAGGAATGTGAGGTGGCGGAAACTGGCCAATAGAGAAAGCTGTCCTCTGATTTGATCGTTTTAATGGGAGATGCTAAAGCCATCAAAGTGTCTCGATCCATGTGTGTTTAGTTTCGTTTTCATGGCCTTTTATTTTGTTTTAATATTCCTCAGTTGCCTGTTTTCTATATCCCTTTGCTCTGTTTTTCTTGTCAGTCATTAGTTTCTATGGACAATCTGCACACCTGTTCGCTCTATCTTTGTATATTTAAGTTCCTAATTGTTTTCAGTTGAGTTGTCCGGTTTTGTTGTGCACGCTCATTTGTTTTATTTCATACATAACTTTGTTTTGGAATCTCTTGCATCTTTCTCATCATCCTCTAGATGACACAATGTTGATTGAATAACCATTTATTTGTTTATTTAAACCTTGATATCAAAATCATACACCTTTTTTTTTTTTTTTTTTTTTTTTTTTACATATTTAGGTTAGAATGAATGAGTAAATACATGAACACAAATCATTTTTAATAATGTAATTGTCAGTTAATTTTATCTAAAATTGGTATTTTCTTGGATAATAAAAACAAGGCTCTGCACACAAATACATTTATTAAAAATGTAAAACATTTATTTATACATTTTAACATTGATATCAAAAAAATATATTTATTTTTATATATTACACACACACACACACACACACACACACACACACACACACACACACACACACACACACACACACACACACACACACACACACACACACACACACACACACACACACACACACACACACACACACACACACATACACACACACACACACACACACACACTACTACCCCTAATGGTTTTTATACATTCTATCCCCCTACACTACCCCTACCCCTAAACCTACCATCACACACGCACGCACACACACACAACACACTACCCCAACCCCTACCCCTAAACCTCATCGCACGCTTGCACACACACACACACACACACTACCCCTACCCCTACACCTCATTGCAAGCACGCACACACACACACACACACACACACTACCCACTACCCCTAAACCTCATCGCATGCACGCACGAAGGCACACACACACACACACACACACTACCCCAACCCCTAAACCTCATCGCACGCACACACACACACACTACCCCAACTCCTAAACCTCATCGCACACACACATACACACCTTACCCATACCCCTAAACCTCATCGCACGCACACACACACACACACTACCCCTACTCCTAAACCTCATTGCACACACACACACACACTACCCCAACCCCTAAACCTAATCGCACACACACACACACACACACACTACCACAACTCCTAAACCTCATCGCACACACACACACACACACACACACACACTACCCCAACTCCTAAACCTCATCGCACACACACACACACACACACTACCCACTACCCCTACCCCTAAATCTCATCGCACGCACGCGCACACACACACACACACACACACACACACACACACACACACACACACACACACACACACACACACACACACACACACACACACTCTCACACACACACACACACACACACACACACACCCTACCCCTACCCCTAAACCCCATCGCACGAACACACACACATACACACCCTACCCCTAAACCTCATCGCACGCACACACACACACACACCCTACCCCTACCCCTAAACCTCATCGCACGCACACACACACACCCTACCCCTACCCCTAAACCTCATCGCACGCACGCACACACATACACACCCTACCCCTAAACCTCATCGCACACACACACACACACACACACCCTACCCCAACCCCTAAACCTCATCGCACGCACGCACGCACGCACACACACACACAAACACACTCTACCCCTAATCCTAAACCTCATCACACACACACACACACACACACTACCCCTACTCCTAAACCTCATCACACACACACACACACACACACTACCCCTACTCCTAAACCTCATCGCACACACACACACACACACACACACACACACACACACACACACACACACACACACTACCCCTACCCCTAAACCTCATCGCACACACACACACACACTACCACTACCCCTACCCCTAAACCTCATCACACACACACATACACACACCCTTTTTTTAAAGCTATTTTATGTATGAAATGTCCTCATATTTCATGTTTACATCATAATACCAGTGTAATACCCGTGTTATTATACAAATTTGTGTCCTCATAAATCACACACACACACAGAATATGTAAAGTGTTACCTCTCTATATATATATATATTCTTAGCTAGTTGCTTATTAGCATGTATATTACTAGAATATTGGCTGTTTATTAGTAGGGTTATGGTTATCTTTTCTCTTCCCTTTATATGCAGCTGAATGAACACCTGTGGCACTGATGCTTTTGTGGTTTATTTGTAATTTTGCATATGTTTAAAAGAAGAGTAAAAAGTGAAGTGCAGGGAGTCAATGACATGATCTGAACCACGAAGAGCTTCATCTCAAGTATCTCTGAGCATCTGTGGTGAGAAACCGATCATCCAGCCGCTGTGATGAATTCAGTCTATTCCCTTCTTCAGTTTGTGCTTGTAAGGGTGATGAGGAGAGAAAGTTCAAGTCAAGAACACTGTCTGTCTGTGTGCACTTTGATTTGGCAGCTCATTTCTGCGAGTCTTGCACATCTGTGCAGCTCTGAGGGCGGATCTGAGTTTGCACCGTGCTTTGAAGACGGAGGACTTTTAATGTGGCTGTGAGGAAATGAAAGCCAGTTCAGTGTGTATGTCGTTCACGTTCTGTAACTGCAGTGACGGGACTGATCACTGTCTCCTCCCACATGAGGCCAGATTCCCTCTAATTACATCTCCAGATTTCTGCTGAAGTGTGCGAGATCAGATGAATGAATGAGCATGAGCGTTTTCTCTCCTTATTTGACTGTTTGTGTGCTGTAGTGGTGTAGTGGATCTAAATTTGACCGGTTGTTATTAAAACATGTTCCTGGTGTTATTGCAAAGGGAAAAAAGTCATCTTTATCTTTGTTAATCAAAATATAAAAATCATTTTCCTTACATCTTTTTTTGTTTTGGTTGACAAGTTTCAATCAACAAATGCAATCTCTAGGATTTAACGACCACTTTCATATATTAATATTAACCTATTTTTTATTTATAACCTTTATTTATATATATATATATATATATATATATATATATATATATTAGTGCTGGGGAAAATGTATCTTCATTTATCTTATATATAAATATACATTTTTATAAAAATATAAAGAAAAATACATGTATACATGTATGTGTGTGTATTTACAGTATACAGTATATGCATCATCATTATACACAGTACATATATTATGTAAACACAAACTTTTATTTTGATGCGATTAATCACTTAATTTTTCCCCATCACTTTTTTTAATCACAATTGTTATGTATATACTTTTTATTAATAAATGTTATATTTTAATATACAAAAGTTAGTAATTGTAATGGTTTGGGTGTGTAATAATAATAATAATAATAATAATATCATAACACCAATAATAATTTAAAATGAAAACTCCATGATCCAAATATTACAATTAGGTTTTGTATTCATTTAAATTTAAATGTAACTTCTAATGTTATATTTCTTATTAATAAACTTTATATTATTTTAATATAAAATGTTAGTAATAATATTTTCAATATCATTACAACAATAATAATCTTAAATTAAAACTCCATAGTCTATATTCAAATTATGTTTTGAATTTTAAAATATTGATTTTAAATATCTAATATCTATCAATTATTTATATTTTTAATTTAACTTCTAATGCTATATTTCTTATTAATAAACCTTTAAAATAAAAATGTTAGTAATAATATTAATATCATTATCATAACATATTAAAATTAAGTTTTGGATTTTAAAATATTGATTATATTTTTAAATTAACTACTAATGTTACTTTTTTTTATTAATAAACTATTAGTATTAATATTCATATAAATATTAACACCAACAATAATCTTAAATTAAAACTCCATAGTCTAAATATTAAAATTAAGTTTTGAATTTTAAAATATTGATTTTTAAATATCTAAATCAATTATTTATATTTTTAATTTAACTTCTAATGTTTTATTTCTTATTAATAAACTTTATAATATTTTTATATAAAAGGTTAGTAATAATATTAATTTCAACATCATAACACCAATAATAATAATCTTAAAATAAAACTCCATAGTCTAAATATTAAACTTAAGTTTAGAATTTTTAAATATTGATTTTAAATATCTAAATCAATTATTTATATTTTTTATTTAACTTCTAATGCTATATTTCTTATTAATAAACCTTTAAAATAAATAGAAATGTTAGTAATAATATTAATATCATTATCATAACATATTAAAATTAAGGTTTGGATTTTAAATTATTGATTATATTTTTAATTTAACTACTAATGTTACTTTTTTATTAAGAAACTGTTAGTATTAATATAAAAAGGAACACCAATATTAATCTTAAATTTAAATTCTATGATCCAAATATTAAAATTAAGGTTTGGATTATTATAAATATTAAAATAATGCTTTATATTTAATTAATGTTAATGATTATTATTGTAAATATTTTTGTCCATTAAAAAAAGGATTTGTTACTTTTTTTAGACCACTTCTGAATGTGAGTTAGTTTTTAAAACAGGTCTTAAGACTAAAAACAAAAGTGCATTTGAATGATTGACAGCTGAGTGACTACACACTTGCTGCACTGTTGATCTGTAATGATGTGCGTGAGGTTTGTCACACTGTCCTTCTCAATGTAAGCCGGAGAGTCTCTCTTAATGAGAGCTTTCTGTCCCCTGTTGCAGGAGGCTAATATCAGTCCCCTCTGGGCCCCTGCGTCCCGTCTAAGAAGTGCCAGTTTCTCTCCCCACATGTGGCCAATGCGCTGTCCCCAGTCCTGAGGTCGACCGCAGCCTGGCAAACACTTCCTCAGAGGGACTCAGCACAATTAGTGCTGTGGCAAAATAATGAGAGGCTTTTCTTCCACTTCGCTGCTGTTTGATTTTACAATGACCCATTAGGTTTCACACCATTAAAGCTCGGGGAAAATATCACTAATGGGTGATTCTTCAATTAGGGAAACCTTTCTGTCGTCTAGGACTTTTGTTTTGTTTTGAAGGATAGATTCATCTCTCATTTGTGAATAGTTTTCTCATTTTTTGTGTTGAAAAGTAAAAATTGCTAGAATGTCTCTATTTCAGTCTTGTCCCCCCACCTAGACTTTTAAACGTCCTCTCTCGACTGAATAAATACAAATGTTAAAATCTGGGAATTTCTAATCTTAATTTCTTAATCACAAAAAGGTTTTATTTTATTTTGTATTTATTAATTAATTAATTAATTTACTATTCATTTATTTTGGAAAGGGATGCAATTCATCTCTTTATTTTATTGCATTTAAAAATAAATACAATAAAATATTTTATTTAGGAAAGTGATGCAATGAAAATGAAATTGATTTTATTTTATTGATTTTATTTTATTTACATTATTTACTTTATTTTATTTCATTTTATTTCATTTCATTCATTTTATTTATTTATTTATTTGTTTATTTTTTTTCATTTCATTTATTTTCTTTCATTTCATTTATTTCATTTAATTTAATTTCATTATTTAATTTATTTATTTTTTCATTTCATTTATTTCATTTCATTTATTTCATTATTTAATTAATTTATTTTTTCATTTCATTTATTATTTCATCATTTCATTTCATTTATTTCATTTCATTTATTTCATTATTTAATTTATTTATTTTTTCATTTCATTTATTATTTCATTTCATTATTTCATTTAATTTATTTCATTTCATTTATTTCATTTATTTGTTTTTTCATTTCATTTCATTATTTCATTATTTAATTTCATTTACTTCATTTAAT
Source organism: Romanogobio albipinnatus (assembly GCA_023566225.1). NCBI lineage: Eukaryota > Metazoa > Chordata > Actinopteri > Cypriniformes > Gobionidae > Romanogobio > Romanogobio albipinnatus. Next base: position 15,797,559 of record CM042240.1, read on the forward strand.
TTCATTTATTAAATTTTATTTCATTTATTTTCATTTATTTCATTATATAATTTCATTATTTCATTTCATTTACTTCATTTAATTTAATTTATTTAATTTAATTTCATTTATTTTCATTTATTTCATTATATAATTTCATTATTTCATTTCATTATATAATTTCATTATTTCATTTCATTTACTTCATTTAATTTCATTTATTAAATTTTATTTCATTTATTTTCATTTATTTCATTATATAATTTCATTATTTCATTTCATTTACTTCATTTAATTTAATTTATTTAATTTAATTTCATTTATTTTCATTTATTTCATTATATAATTTCATTATTTCATTTCATTATTTAATTTATTTAATTTATTTAATTTATTTCATTATTTCATTTCATTTATTTCATTATTTCATTTCATTTATTTCATTTCATTTATTTTTTTTTCATTTCATTATTTAATTTATTTAATTTATTTAATTTATTTCATTTCATTTATTTCATTATTTCATTTCATTTATTTCATTTCATTTTTTTTTTCTTTCATTTCATTATTTCATTATTTCATTGCATTATTTAATTGCATTGCATCCACTTTCCTAATTCTGCTAATTAATATGTACATAAACCACATTTAATATTTGGGTATCATAGATGAGAAGTGATGGAGGAGCTGTGACAGATAAACAGATCTAATACATTTAAGAGAGAGGTTTTTTTTTATCTTATTTGAGTTTTTGAGTTATTTGAATTACCCTAGTCTTCTGTGTTGTGATCTACTGTACTGCTTTGGAAAACTGGTCTTGGCTCTTCATGCACATCAGTATGTGATGTTTAAATCCAGACTAGCTATCAGTTTGTTTTGTCAGTTTAACCATTTTCATCTCCCCGAGTGGCTACTTGAGAGTTATATATGAGAATGTTGTGTTGCTATTTTCCCTTTTTAAACCTGTTTTTAGTCATACATATATTGCCTTAGCAGATGCGGCTTCTAGTACGCCAATGAAAATTAATGCTGCGGCGGTCGGTGGTTTTTCATGACTCGATATGACTTTCAACGACTTGGCGTTTGCGATCACTAATGCTTTTTGCACCGTGACGTTTTTCTCAGCAATCACAGGACCTGGATTAAGTTACTTTCCCCCTCGGTTTAAGTGAGTGAGTGCGTCAGGCCCCGCTGCCCCGGACACACTGGCCCCCTCTTGGCTCGCCCGTACATCGTGATTCGATGCTTGTTATCCGGAAACTCGGCTTTTAAATACAACCGTGACTACCTTTGAAAGGTTGATGCTGAAATCCTCAAGTTACTTGCTCCGTTTAAGGGTAGCACTTGTGACGTGTTAGCGGTGTGTGTGTGTTTATTTGTGGGTTGTCTTACCACCCAACCTGCGATGGACTATTTCTGAAAACGCTGTGTCAGACTACGTGCGAATGGCACACGTCTGTGCTAACACAGTACGACTTTCCCACAGGTGTTGGTTATCAGAGAAGGTTCATGAATGCTAATCTATATCATCCACTTCATAGGTGATTTAAAAGAAGCCAACAGTATCTGTTCTCTGATTATGTTCATTGAACATATGTTTGCATGTTATATAAGCATATTGGTTCTGAGCCCTGCTGCAGCATGATGAGGTGTAGAGATCTTCAGGAAGTGAGCGAGGCTGCAGGAGTTGTTTGGAAGACGAGTGCCAGACACTGTAAGTCAACACCGGTGAGAAAGAAACTCAGCGAGTGATCGTCTGTTCAACCTCCCTCTTTCTCTCTGTATTTTTAGCCTCCCTCGCAGGAGTCATAGAGCTAGTTAAACGGCAAGCCTTCTACCTGCTGACCTCATGTCTTAACCCATCCCCAGACAGATGGACGGGTATATAGATGGGGTGGATTGGTAGGTATATATGTTAGAAATGGGTAGATAGATATAAGTAGATGGATGGGTAGGTAGGTAGACGGGTTGATTAATGGGTGGGTATGTAGGTAGATGGGTATATATGTTAGATATGGGTAGATATATGGTTAGGTAAGAAGGATAGATGGGTGCATAGATTAATAGATAGGTGGGTAAATAGGTAGATAGATGGGTGGGTGGGTAGAGGTCGGTACATCTATTGGTAAATAAGTAAATAGACAGATGGGTGGGTAGATGGATGGGTAAATAGGTAGATATATGGGTAAACAGATGGTTAGGTAGGTAGATGGGTTGATAAATCAGTGGGTAGGTAGGTAGATGGGTATTTATGTTAGATATGGGTAGACACATGGGTAGGTAGGTAGGTAGGTAGGTAGGTAGGTAGATAGATAGATAGATAGATAGATAGATAGATAGATAGATAGATAGATAGATAGATAGATAGATAGATAGATAGATAGATAGATAGATAGATGAGTGGGATGATAGATGGATAGATGGGTAAGTGGGTATATGGGTAGATAAGTATAGATAGATGGGTAGAAAGAGTGCAGACTTTTAATACATGGGTATAGATAGATATAGGTAGGCATAAAGATTCTGTAGGTAGGTAGATAGAAAGAAGATAGGCGAGGAGATATGTAGTTATAGGTCAATAGGTCAGTAGATAGATTGACGGAAGACAGGGAAGTTAGATAGTTGGGTCTACATGGCTTGGTAATTATAAGATCTCATGAATAGTTCTGGTTTGGCCTGTTTCTCATTCTTTTACTGATTTAATTTCCATCGCTCTATCTGCACCTCATAGTCAGACTTGTATTCTTTCTCTTCTGTCTTGGAAATGCTTGTTTGATCTGTCCTGCGCTCCATTTGTTCCTCTCTTTTTGATTTTCCCATCTGGCTGATTCAGCCCGATGCCAATATTTGTCGTTCTTTCCGACGGCAGGCAGTGACGTCTGTGTGGTGAGCGGTTATGTGGTGATCAATCTAGAAGGAAGAGCGCAGTTTAGAAATTGACCCCTGTGTCAGTCAAAGAGTGCAGACCTTTAATCCACACAAGATGGCTTTTCAAAATAGTCCACAAGAGGCTCCTAGGTGGGTCTGTGTGTGTGTGTGTGTGTCCTTCAGAGCCTGTGTGCATGGATACACGTGAGTGCCATTTATGAACATGATTTATAAATTCAGATCAGTGATGTTGTAGAGGTGTTTGGTATGAAATTAATTTTGAGTGTCATAAACTATGGATTGTTTTGCATGGAAGCTTGTTTCCGTCACTGAATAAAAAAAGGTCATTGTGACTTTTTTCTCACAATTGCGAGTTTATGTTTTGAAATTCTGACTCACATGAGAAAAACAGTCAGAATTATAAGACGTAATGCAATTGCGAGAAAGGTCACAATTGCGAGATAAAAGTCAGAATTGCGAGAAAAAAGTCAGAATTAAAAGTTACAGAAAAGTCAGAACTGCAAGACGTAACGACAATTGGAGAAAAATGTAAGAATTGGCAGAAAAAAGTCAGAACTGCAAGACGTAACGACAATTGGAGAAAAATTTAAGAATTGGCAGAAAAAATTCAGAATTGCTAGACGTAAACTCGCAATTGCGAGGAAAAAAGTCTGAATTACGAGTTACAGAAAAGTCAGAATTGCAAGACGTTAAAGGCAATTGCAAGATAAAAGTCAGAATTGCAAGTTACAGAAAAGTCTGAATTGCAAGAAAAGTAAAAATTGCGAGAGAAAAAGTCAGAATTACAAGTTACAGAAAAGTCTGAATTGCAAGAAAAGTAAAATAGCGAGAGAAAAAGTCAGAATTGCGAGAGAAAAAGTCAGAATTGCGAGAGAAAAGGTCAGAATTGCGAGGAAAAAAGTCAGAATTACAAGTTATAGAAAAGTCAGAATTGCAAGACGTAAAGGCAATTGCGAGAAAAAAGTCAGAATTGGCAGAAAAAAGGCAGAATTACGAGGAAAAATGTCAGAATTGCAAGGAAAAATGTCTGAATTACAAGTTACAGAAAAGTTGGAATTACAAGTTATAGAAAAGTCAGAATTGCAAGACGTAAACTCGCAATTGCGAGATAAAAGTCAGAATTGCGAGAAAAAAGTCAGAATTACAAGTTACAGAAAAGTCAGAACTGCAAGACGTAAAGACAATTGGAGTAAAATGTAAGAATTGGCAGAAAAAAGTCAGAATTGCAAGTCGTAAACTGGTAATTGCGAGGAAAAAAGTCAGAATTGTGAGGGAAAAAAGTCAGAATTGCGAGGAAAAAAGTCTGAAGTACAAGTTACAGAAAAGTCGGAATTACGAGTTACAGAAAAGTCAGAATTGCAAGACGTTAAAGGCAATTGCAAGATAAAAGTCAGAATTGCAAGTTACAGAAAAGTCTGAATTGCATGAAAAGTAAAAATTGCGAGAGAAAAAGTCAGAATTGCGAGGAAAAAAGTCAGAATTGCAAGGAAAAAAGTCTGAATTACAAGTTACAGAAAAGTCGGAATTACGAGTTACAGAAAAGTCAGAATTGCAAGACGTAAACTCGCAATTGCGAGATAAAAGTCAGAATTGCGAGAAAAAAGTCAGAATTACAAGTTACAGAAAAGTCAGAACTTGAAGACGTAAAGACAATTGGAGAAAAATGTAAGAATTGGCAGAAAAAAGTCAGAATTGCAAGACGTAAACTCGCAATTGCGAGGAAAAAGTCAGAATTGTGAGGGAAAAAAGTCAGAATTACAAGTTACAGAAAAGTCAGAATTACGAGTTACAGAAAAGTTGGAATTACGAGTTACAGAAAAGTCAGAATTGCAAGACGTTAAAGGCAATTGCAAGATAAAAGTCAGAATTGCAAGTTACAGAAAAATCTGAATTGCAAGAAATGTAAAAATTGCGAGAGAAAAAGTCAGAATTGCGAGAGAAAAGGTCAGAATTGCGAGGAAAAAAGTCAGAATTACAAGTTATAGAAAAGTCAGAATTGTAAGACGTAAAGGCAATTGCGAGAAAAAAGTCAGAATTGGCAGAAAAAAGGCAGAATTGTAAGAAAAAGTCATAATGCAAAAAAAAAGTAAACTCGCACTTGCGCGAATTATTATTTTTTCTACTGAGGCTAATTTCATAGCTAATATTGTGTTACCTAAAATATAAACAATTAATATATAATGTGATGAGCAAAGAAAAACATTATCTCATATTTTCCTTTATTTTGGGCAAAACTACTGATTTAAATAATTTTGAAAAGGTTTATGTTTGTTTCCCCTCTCAGTTTAGATTATAGTTGTAAAAATGTCATTATTTTTTATGATTTGCATATTTTAATAATGAAAGTCTGGGTCTAGGATATGGAAAGCAAAAATAAATGAAGGCATGGTAGAAAGTTTCCAAAACCATTTTAATGTAACAATCTGTTGTTTATAATAAACATCAGCCCCTGGGACATAAAAGTGCTGGAACACCCTTCATCTAAATGCTAACTCATGGGAAATGTAGTCATCCAAGAGCAGGGTGGGGAATTTTTTTTTTTTTGGCGAATGCTAAATTTTATCAGTGACTGACTTTTTGTTTTTTGTAATAACTTGAACATAAAATAACTCTCCGTTTATGTGAATCCACTTTAAGTGGGCCAAAAGAGCACTGTCCACGTTGTTGCTACTGTGTCTGCATTGTGCAGATGCGTCTGTTGATTTCACACTATATTGAAGCACATCT